>CAKKNJ020000182.1:0-265000 GCA_918808275.2 Dolichovespula sylvestris
CTGTATATATATTGTATATTGTAACGTCGTTGATTGTGTCACGAACGCCCGTTTACTCCAATCTAGTTACTAGCCCCATTTTTGGTCAATCGTGGATTTTACCGGGATCGGGGCGTTGTTGTTTGCCTTATTATCGGTCCAATTTCTTCTGAAATGTCGCTATACCGCCTCTTGTTTAATTAATTTAAAGCAGGGACTTACCAATCTCTTTCCGGTTCTAACTATTGCCCAATGTATTGCCCAAATAATAATAAGACCTTAATTGTATAACAAAAATAATAGACTTTAATCAACAGAAATAAAAGAAAAGGAAATATTACAAATGAGCACAAGAATACAGAAATAAACATTTAAAGTATAAGTGAATATAAGAAATTAGATACTT
This sequence comes from Dolichovespula sylvestris, assembly GCA_918808275.2. Taxonomy (NCBI): domain Eukaryota; kingdom Metazoa; phylum Arthropoda; class Insecta; order Hymenoptera; family Vespidae; genus Dolichovespula; species Dolichovespula sylvestris. The sequence continues at coordinate 386 of CAKKNJ020000182.1, forward strand.
AATACCGATATGTGAAGAAAAAACGAAGAAAATAAAAAAGGAATGATTATTAAAATTATTCGTTTTTCTTTTGCCGGTTTTACCGTTTTTCCAGCTCTTGCTGCGCAGAGATTAAAATCGGTTGGCGAGTTGAATGTTTATTCCGCGCGGCGATAAAGACTAACTGAAGTTTAACTTGGACCTGACTTTTCAATACTAGTCCGCTACGAGACCTCTAGAACTTATTTTTCGACTAACTTTTCGAGCCTCCAGGTTTAGACTGACTTTCCCGGCGCTTCTCTGAATATTCTATACGTTAGAATATTGGGAGAAGGGAAAGGGAAGAACGACATTGATTGGCGGCGTAAGACGTTTTCCAAAGTCACTCGTCGAAAAGAACGAGCAACGAATTTGTACTTGACAGTATAAACGGATGCAAATAAACAAGTAATAAAACGATTAATATAGAGCAAGAATAGGGCAAAGTCGATAATCGGATTAAAGTTTGCTTTCTTCCTAAAAGAGATAAGCTTGAAATAAAATTCGAAAGGAATTAGAAAAAATGCTTGTTATTGGACTTTGCTTTCTTTCTTACACTCGTGTTTCGACAAATCGATGTTTATTCGTCATTTGCAAGCGGTTTAAATGTCCTAATATAAAACAACAATTTTGTTGCTACACGGCGACGTGACAATATATTAAGATATATATTTATATGTCACATATATTTTCTATCAAAATCTCTCCGATTACTCTGTTTTCTGAACTGGAGTATTCTGTTCTTCGTACGCTATAAATTTTCAGCCGAATTTTAACGGAAATCCTGTGTACATGAAGAAAATATAAATTTTTATATGTTCAAACAAAAATAGAAATGATCATAAACAAACAATTGAAATTTTATTTACTTTTATTACCAGTTCATGACGTACTTTGGAGCGATTAATAAAGTATAAAAAATGGAAAATAAACTGTGTAAATCAAGTATACGTGTAACTAATACTCTATAAGTTTTAAATATCTGGACTATCACTTTTTATATGTCTCAAGGGATTTTATTTTTCCAATTCATTGTCATACTTTCTAACACATAGTTTTAAGGTATATGTAGAATAGTGCACGGTACGTAAGATATCAGTTTATGATATTTCGTATAATATACATGTGCATACATTTGTAAACAGTGTGAAAACAATGTGTGCGTTTGTGTGTAAGTGTACTTGCGTGCGCAAGGAGATTGCTTTAATTAACTTTTTGTCTTAATGACGAATTAACAGTTCACAAATATGTCAATTTTCTCTGAATAGAAGAAAAGGCAGTAATAAATCATTTATTGATTTTTCCATTTACGATAAATCAATGTATCCAAAGTTTCCCATCTTCGTTCCAATCACATTTGATTTAAGAAAAATTTCATACATCCACATTGACCGATCTAAGTATTTCCTGGATCATCGATTAAAGAGGAGTTGCTTTGCTGAGCCGAGCATGCAAACAAATATTCTGATCGGGGAGATCGAAAATTTTTGTCCAAGTTGTAGATATCGAATGCATAAATGTTCCTTTGTTTGGCTGTTCTCAATTATACTTTAACTGACTATTATTAGTTTCCTAATTCTGATTACATCATTCAACGTTTCAAATCGATCTATTTGAATAAAATGGCTAACGTTGATCTTACTTACAATGGCCTACAAGTTATTAGAACGCCCGCTATTAAAGCTTTACATAATAAAACTCATTTTATATGGTAAACATCATTGTGTAACCTTGATGTTCGGAAAATTAATCACCATGATATGTGGTTAACTTCGTTCAACATCAATTTGTAATTACTTACTGAAAGCTGAGTTTCCCTTGTTATCATTATATTCTAAAGATAATAGAAGAATTTTTATTAGTATTGATATGAAAAGAGTAGCTTGGCTAAAGGTGATAGGGGTAGAAAGAATACGTAGTTTAATAATGAGCTATTAGTCTTCCCAGTTTTACTGTTTCTGTGGAAATGTCATATTCTTGCTATTTTCTTGCCTTTTGTTGAATATTCAAATGAACGCATCTCTTCACGTGATCTGAATAGTATTGATTTCAGATTACCCTGTAGAATTAATCGAATCGTTACTCTATCGATATTTCTGATTGCTTTGTTGATATATATAACGTCGATATATAGATTATTCAGTTGATGCACATAAGTCGGTGTTACAGATTGCTATATTGATTTCTTGTCGATACTTTACATATCTCTTACTATAATATTGTAGATTTTTTGGCTTAATAGATTATTAGATAGCGAAATGCTGCAGATAATGAGCTAATAGATATATTCTGGAATTTCAATGGTCACACTACAGGAAATAGCTTCCATTTCATTTTTCTACAGTTAATTGTATTCATGCGAGAAGTGTCGATGCTATAGGTACATAATTTTTCAATTAGTTTAAGTTAGCTGTTTCCGCTTTATCAAAAAAAATGTCTTAAAGTTTCACCGTATATAATAACATATAACCGATAAATCGTTTTATTGATAGACACTCGTTATAAGAAAGACAAACAAGGGTAAAATACTAATCTTAGTCGCGACGTTCTCTTATTCAATAATTGAAACACTCTTAGGTCCATGGTAATTGCATTCGTGAGGTCCATTCGATTAACGATGCCATTGTTCTATAAATCAAATTTGAAAAATTTTTTCGAATTGTCCAATAATTTAAACATAATATTGTTGCTATAATCGGATAAAATTGCAGGGGATACACCGAATATGAGCATCACTTTGTTTACGATATTAAACATTATAGTAATATTAAATTTATTATACGTAACTTTACCATCGTAAATAAATTCACGATTGTCAATACACACCCACACAAACCCACCCCCCCCCCACACACAAATATGGAAGCACGCGAAAAGCAAAATCGGACAACAAGCGTTTTTTTACATTCTAATTTGTTTCGCTAACTTCTATACCTTTATAAAGATTATCCGCTCTTAGAAAAACGAGGCATCTAAGAATGGATAATTCGTTTTTAAGCCGATTATCGACTTTGCCTACGTCTGTTTGAATGTTTGTTTTTCCCATTCATTCTTCGTCCGGTCACGACTTAAATATAAGTTCGTTAGCGCGACGCTTTATACGATCTTTTCAACAAAGACTTTCTTCAAGACTTGAACAATTCGAAGGAATGTCTTTATACTTGCGTTGCCAATCAACATCACTCTTCCCTTCCCTTCTCCTAATATGCTAACTTATTTAATATTTGGAGAAGCGCCGGGAAGGCAATACAGTATCGTCTGTTAGTCAACAACACTAACTAAAACAGTATCGAATAACTTAACGAAAAAGAGCAATCGAATCACGGTCACAGTCGGCCGAGAATTATTCTAATTTCAAACTTAGAAACTGTAGTTCAACTCGTAGTTGCGCGATAATATTATATGTATTGTGTGTGTGTGTGTGTGTGTGTACTTTTCTTCGAATAACCTGCCCGGAGTTGTCTCTATCAGGAAGAGTTTTGGTTGTTTCGTCCAAATGAGTTTGTATCTACAGAGAATGAACTCATTGGTTGTGCCAATTCGAATATAACGTCTCTCCTTGTAACCATGTAGAGAATGATGTCTCAGTTTGCTTCAATTGGTGTTAACTTCATTGCATGATTCTTGTATAACATGTCATATTCGTTGAATCCACAGATGTCGTTTGTGAATGTGGACTAATAGGTTTCACCCCTGCCCGAATGAAGAGAGAACTCTTCGTTTATTGGGCAGATCGTTCCTATTTTGAGATGAACCTGCTTGGTTTCTAACTTCACAGGTGCATAATAATTGTGCAATGTGATTCTGATCAATGCCTCAACTACCACGTCGTCCAATGTTCCGAAGAGATCGAAGATATTGCGATCTTTTGCATGTGCCATCGGTCTAAACAGTGCCGCCGAGGGTAAGACTTCTTATGTCTGTGTTATTTTGTCTTATCCCTGATAAATAGGCATTAGGACCTGAAGAAAGGTTCCCAGTGGAGCTTAGCTGTGCTAGTAATACTCTAATACTATAGCTGTTTGATACTCCGCTGATTGAAATAATTGAACATATATGCTTTCGCTGACAGGTAGGATGATTGTACCAGTTGAACGTATATGGTGTCGCTGGTAGGTTTGAGATCCGGTATCTCGTAGAAGGTTATGTATAGGAGCGAGAACGTAGATGTGTTTAATGAAGTACCCGTACGTACTCGTCGTACCCGACTAGTGCGGTTGCCACCTCGCTAAGATTAATAATATTATGTTCTTCATTTTAAACAAGATTTTCGATCTGACTTTCTGAACGTCTACGAGCAATTGGTACTCGAAGCTAGGGCTGTGTTGCTAATATCATAATTTTATCAGCTATTGGTTGGTGGGGACAACCGTCATCATGAAAAATCGACTGGACTAACGTGCCATACTGCGCCTTCTAAAACCATTGTCGGTAGTACAGTCCATGATAGTGATTTTATCGTCGACTTATGTTAACGTTTTGATTTATTAAGTTTTAAGCTATCAGCGTGTACTATACGAGTACCGGTGTTAGTGCGTATATTAATATTATTTTTACTTAACGAAGCAATTATTTCATATGGACCCGTATACTGATTGTTTGACTTCCCTTTATGCGCACCTATTAAGAGATATAAATTCACGGCTCTTTGTTTCTTGTCGTAATGAACTTTAGACTTTGCCCTTGCTTTATTCAAATATGACGCACTGCTTTTTGTGATTTACTTAATTGTTCGTATAATTTCCACAAATAATGCGCATAATTTTCATTATGAAGATATATGAAGAGTAATTATCATACTTTCGTTCGGAGTCCTCGCTTCTTGTCCGAATACTATTATAGTTCATGCGGTGTGTATTATGTTCCTTCGTATTGTACACTCGTATTATATGAAAACATTGCGAGGTTTAACCAAATATCCCTATCACTGTTATCTTTTATAACATTTTTCAAAAATTAGGCTAATACGTGATGTAATCATTCGATTGATCCGTTTGACTGCGGTTGGTATGCTCGGGTCTGGTATTGGTTTATTCTAAATTGTTTCGCTATGAAAAATGCTTTCATTAATCGGGATAAAAAGTTAGAGCCTTGATTTCCTTTGGCGACCCGAATTTACATACGATGCCTTTAGTAAATGCGTCTGCGATTTCCTCTGAGGTAGTTTTTCGAAGTAGCATAGCTATTAAATATATAGTTAGCAAATCCGAAGTCGTCAGTTTACAGTTTATATGTTGCGCATGTGTGTGGTAGGTATATATGTCCATCGAAATTCTATCGGTTTTTTAATGCTCTTTTTAATGCTCAAGGTGCATCTCTTAGGTGCATTCCTTTTGCTCATTACGATCTGGTGAAAGCCAGATGCAAGATTGAATGTGCTGAAGTCTTTTGCGCTTCCATAACTGCTCTAATATTTCTGTATTGTTAGGCAAAGGATAACAGTCTTTTACCGTTTTCTCGTTTAACATCCTATAGTCGAAAACGAGTTTTCATCTCTTGTTACCGTCCGAGCCTACTTTCTTAGAAATGATCCAGAAGGCGAATTATATGGTGATACAAGCGGTCGAATGACATCGTCTTTTATGAGGTAGCTTATCTGTTTATTATTCTTGTCCCTATGTATCGGAGGGTACCAATATTGTTGTACAACGACAGGTATCGCATCAACGATTTCGATATTATGACTAATGACATTTTTATGTATGAGCTTGTCTCCTAGCAAATGAAACATATTTAACGAGTCTCTTATCATGGTCTTGGCTACTTCTCTTTCTTTCTTATTTAACGAATCCAACTTTATACATTAAAGTGCTCTTTCGAAGCGTGTATCGGATACTCTGTAAATCATCTTTCAGGGATGATCGAATTTAGGAGAGCAGGTTGATTTGGAAGAGGATAAGGATATCTGGTGATGATTTTTGCAGATTTCAGATTCTCCTTTGATCCATCCGTTTGAGTGGAATTAAGAAATTTGACCATCCTAAAAGATTGAAAAAATCTGTTTTTTGCATTATTATTAATTTTAATTTGTTGCGGCCAATTTAAGCCCCATATTCGGTATCATAATTCGAAATATTGACGGAATTATGGGTGTTTCTAGGTAGAACGGTCTGCCAGATACGAGCGGTGAGTCGCGGTGTTCGACTCGTACGTACACGACGCGCATATAAGCGGATACTTACTTTCTTTTGCGTTTTTAATGCAACTATCTCTTTCGACTCAAAAGTAAATAAATCTCAGTAACTACCGGACTAATTGTCTTAAAATGTGGACACAATACTTCAGATACATTTTCTACAAAATAGCGAACGATTTTTGCGATACGTTAATTAGTTTTTTAATACTACTTTTTGTTGTTGTCAAATTTCTCTGCGTAAACAGTATTTTATTGACCGTCATTAATTGACCGCCATTTCCTCAAGATATAAAAAAATCCATACGCATCATTATAGCCACAATATTCACGAATAAGAAAATAATTCTTTTTTGGTCAAATGCGCCAATATAGATATCTACTTTCGGTCAGCGACACACTTTCCTCCAGATGACATCTACGTCATTAGCTGTAGCGCCGCCAGTTTTTAATAATAATATTTATATATAATAATATTTAATATATTTAAAATATTTTGATTGTTTAAGCTATCAACTAACATATGGCCAAAAATAAAATATGTTCATTTGATACTTTTGAATTTGTAAATATTTAAAAATAAGCCTATGTTTCGAGCGCTCTGGGTTGCGTGTAGGTTGCGTCTCGCAATATGTGCGACTTGTAGGCGGTGGCTCTGGTTTGATTATTCTTGTTGCTCGATAATTCTTCTTTAGGCGTCTGTCGCGGAAATTTGGAAGACCTCATCGTCTCCGTAATCGATCGTGTTCTAATCTTTTGTATAGCAATCGTGCCTTGGCGAAGGCATTGATGAGATTGTTGTATGAGTCAGAGGCTATTCTAAGTACTGTACTCAAACGGTAATCCATCACCTAAACTAGTCAACGCGAATTCATCTATTCCAATTTTTTTAATTTCGATTAATTCGTTCGTCCTATATTACGAAGAAAAATATGTGATGGTTTGATGTAAGTCCTTTACCTTATCTATATGATCTAAGATGTGTTAGTCTTTTCTTATAAATATATTGCTAAGAGAAAGAGAGAGAGTGAGAGAGAGGAAGAGAGAGAGAGAGAGAGAGAGAGAGAGAGAGAGAGAGAGAGAGAGAGAGAGAGTATAAGAGGGAGGAAGCGAGGAAGTAGAAAACATCCACCGATAACGAGATGAGGAACAACTAATTTAGATGCAGAATGATACACGGACCTATGCCGAAGGCATGGTTTTCGCTGCAGAATTGCACTTTCATCTCTGCCTCCCGTCGTTCTCTCTCCGCTTCTACGAACGAACGCCCCAGCCCCATAACCCTTCACCCCACACCATTTCATCACTTTTCGGCCTCTTTCTCTCTCTCTCTCTCTCTCTCTCTCTCTCTCTCTCTCTCTCTCTCTCTGTCTCTATATTTACCCAATTTTCATCCTGATATCGCGCCATGTCGACTTCTCGATATTGCAACTCGCCACGATTTTGTTTGGCTACGCTAATAACGTTTTTACGTTTAGCTCCATCTCCTTCCAACTGCGATACTCGCTCGATTGAGTTTTCAGTAACTTTCCGTGTGCTTGTCGTTCTACAATTGATAACACCAACAAATCTGGTTGTTTGAAAAATAATACAAAAAGAAAAAAGGAAGGAGAAAAAAACGAGTTCAATCTATTCAACCGAACAATAATTATATTTTGAGTGCATTTCGAGTTCGTGCGCGTGCGCGTGTGTACGTGTGTACGTACGCAATTGCATGTATATGTACATCGAGTGTGACAAGCCCTATGGTTCATTAAAAACAAATAATAATAATAAATTGCATAAAATCTAAAATACGAAAAATAAAAACCAAATGAGCAAGTTCAATTGTAGTTTTTGACGTTTGTGTAGGGTTACTTCAAAAAAAAAAAAGATTAAAAATTAAAAGAAAGAGAAATAGAAATAAATAAAGAACAACAATAGTTAATATGTTGTTTCTTTAACCAAACCAATATAGCATTTCCACGCATTACCTTTAAAGATAAGAATAAGATACGAGAGCTGAACGTATCCCAGTTGTTTATAAGTTTACGTTATGCTATACGACGGTAGCACAAAGAAAAAGACAAATACATAGATAAATAAATACAGAGTGGGAAAGGGAGAGGGAGAAAGCATACTCTATGAGGATTTTACGAACGTCGATTTAAAAATGGCACAAGATTTAAATGCCTTACGGTTCTACAATATTAAAATCAATGATTTAAAAGAACAACAGAAACAACGACAACGACAAGAACAATAACAACAACAAGAAAATTTATAAAATATCATAAAAGGACTAATAGAACCTCGCGTTTGACCATAGAATATAGGTATAGTTATCTGTCATGAAAGATTAAGTTGGAAATAAAGAAAAAGTTAGTGAACAGATAAAGAGAGGAGGGGGAATATTGAGAAGCTAGGCCAGATCATTCATCATCTATATTAATGTACCATGACTATCACGACTTTCCTCCCGTGCGACCAATTAACGTTTCTAATTAATCATCGATTCAAATCGTCGACCAAATACCACGTTGCATTTACGATTGAGTATGTATGCGAAGTTAATGATCTCTTGTTTAGGAGAAAAAAGAAAAAATAAAAACGACAGGATAGTTTAGAAAAAAAAAAAGAATAATCGACCAGAATATACGTAACCGTATACGAGGTAGAGTAGGTCAAGAAAAGTTTCTAGTTAGGACGAAAGTTTTTGGCTAATCCAGAAAGTTCCAAAGATTATTCCTGAAAATCAATCATCCGGCCCGTCTCTTTATTGAGATTTTTCTCGTCTCACCATTAAATTAATTGGTAAAGGAGGTTGAAGGGGAGAGTTAATTCTCGTCTCACGGCACCTAGCAAACTGGAATGTGGGGCCAGCTTATTATGAGTCAAGCGATAAAAAACGGCTGTCTCTCTCTCTCTCTCTCTCTCTCTCTCTGTCTCTCTCTCCCCCCTTTCTCTCTATCTGTGAAAATTTATGTTTTGGGGAGAACACGGAAAGGATTTCTGGAACAAGAGACTCTCGAATAAAATCGATCTTCATCGAACGATTAACCCTTTACTTCTTCTTCTTTCTCTTCTTTTTTCTTTCTTTTTCTATTTTCTTTTCTTTCATTTTCATCTCTCTTTCTCCACCTCGTTCTCTCGTTCTCTTTTTTCGGTAATCGATCTCGGCCGTCCATCGTCCAGAGAAACTTTCAACGATCGACCCTTACGAATTTAATAAGCATAAAAGGGGAACGGTCTTAGTTTGAAGTAAAAATTAAAAATCAAAACAGAAAAAAAAGAAGAAAAAAGAATAGAAGAAATAAAATACCAAAAGGAACTGGAATTTGCGCGGACCTTAAAAGGACTTATAAGTATAACTTCTCTTTATTTAAATATCTTCGAAAGATTAGAATGAGTTGGAGAAAAAGAACAGAAAAAGAGAGATAAAGAGAGAGAGATAGAGAGAGAGAGAAAGTGAGAAAGAAAGAGAAAGAAGATTAGTAATGGCGGACGAGAGGGTGAGGATGAGAGAGAGAGATCGATAGTCATAGTGTTATAACGAGTGCAGGAGAAATAGGAAACACGGGTATAGTATTATGAAGGTAAACTCGAAAATTACTTTTCTCGTTAAAAGATTAGATATCGATGATCGAATTTTATTATATCACCTTGAACAAGATCATTTTTGTATCGACACGTTAAAGATCTATGATCAGAATTTTTGTTCCAACAAACTATCCTTAATTATCGCAAACTGCATCAACGTATCTGATCGCATTTGCCACGAAAGAGGGAACCGACGAGAATCAATCTTTCTCTTTTCTGAATCTCTCTCTCTCTCTCTCTCTCTCTCTCTCTCTATTTATCTCTCTTTGTCCCTTTTTGTCTACCTATTCCACCCACTTGAAATTCTTTAATTGCTTTAAATGTAATCCTCATTTATCATTGTTAATCCGAATCATCGAATCAAAGCCATCGGTCTTTGATAAACTTCTTTTTTTTCTATTTTTATCAATTTCTTATTCTCATATTTCTTTTTTCCCGTAAAAAACTGTGATAAATTAGCGAAATTTTTTAGGATTTATACACAGAAAGGTATCCACGTGAAATCGACACAAAATCCTCCATCCTCTCTTTCGCGAAATGCATTTATTTCATCGCGGTCGATCAATGTTATTGAACGTTCAATACCATTTCTTTGTTCTCTTCATTCTATCTAAATGATCTAACAATTTTCGTTTGAAAAATTCTTTTACCGAATATCATCATATTAAAAATCTTTATTTTTATCTTATATCGTGAATTAACTCATTGTAAAATAAATATTTCCAAAATGAAATGCATAAAAAGAATTGTAAAAACAACCTTCGACGCCACGTGTCACGAACACGAGAAACGTTCAACGTTGAAGAACAAGAAAAGAATATAAAAAAATAAACATGATCTACTTCGGACGATAAGAAAATATAGATAAGCGGATGAAGTTCAATCAATTAGTTTCACGAGAGAAAAAACACTCGTGACTCGTTTATTAGTCGGTCATGAACGATTAAAAAACAAAAAACTCTTCATAATTCAATAAAACATATACACAGATAAGCGATACAGATAGAAGAAAAAATGTGAACATGCGTACTCACCAATTGTACTAATGAAACCAACGTGTCTGTCACTACAAAATTTGGATCCTCTTTATGCACGAAGACGATGTAGATAAAATTCGTTGAGCACGAGATTAATATAGAAAATGACAGAGAGAAGAAGTTGAAGGGAAATTATTACTTTGTCTATGTAAGATGATCCTTTTGCTCTTATGATGACCGCTTGATGTAATACGCTCGGTACGGATTGAAAAAAAATCGTACTCGTCAAATCACGATGTATTTATGCGTTTTTTAAAAGGATATGAAACTATTAATAATAATAATGATGATTATAATAACAATACTAATAGATCACTATATGAGTACACGATAATAAGTTGAATGATTTCTAAGAATTCGGGGAGGAATAAAAGAAAAAATGAAAATCTCAGCTATTTGTCCTTTCGCACGTAGAGATCGAGGACTTTAATAATTTTACAGTAATGGTCCACTAAATGTAGTAAATGAGAAAACGAACGGTGTGTCGTGTCTCGTATGTCGTAACGAAAAAACGGTCCCATTGTATGTCTCTCGAAAAGTTACGCTTTCCTAACCCGAACAACCGTTCACGACGCGTTGTCGCACTCAACTGATTTCCTCTCGTTCGCGCGGATTTCACGAGCGGCCAATCGGATTTAAGACTGCGCTGCGCACCGCACCAACGACGACAATATTCTATCTCTATCTTTCTCTCTCGTAATAGCAGCAAGATAATAGTACTTCTTGAGCACCGTGACGCAGTAAAAAAGGAGAATGGCATCAAGGGTAATAATTATATTTCTCTCTCTCGTAATGGCGGCAAACGAGTTGTACGACGTGTGCACCGTAGCGTAGCTTCAACCACGCAAAGTAGAAAAAAAGGAGAGTAAGCCCGTTCCCGTCATGGAATTAGTTTTAAAAGTTTGGACCTGTTTCTGATTTGAAAACGTATATGTACGAGTAATGGGATTTAAGGGATGAACAACAAAAGGCGTGAGTATATCTACATGAATAATCGCGTTTCTTCATATAGAGTTCAACTTTCATGAGATTTGATGCTTCTTGCATCCTTGTATATCTCCATATTCGGCGAATTCTTTCCGTAAAATCACAACAATGAATGAAAAACATGTTCATTATTTAGTGGAGGAATATCAATTAGAAGTATCTTAGTTATAAATATTATTTTATCGTTTGCGTAAACGTATCGTGTAGATACACAAGAAAATCAGAGAGCCACGGACTGTCTACGATTCGATTGGACGAGAGCTCGTTAAATTTGTAACATGATATCGGATTCTGGTCTTCTCGAGCTAGCAATATTGATTTTATTGTCTTACTCGTGTTTGCAACACATACATGTACAGATTACACCGATTTGTAAGATGAATATTCAACGCACATATAGGTCGCATCAATTGCACAGTTTTGTATAGTTTCGATAATGGAGTGTATCCTGATAAAAAAAAGTTTAGTATTGAATGGGAAATTGTAGGTGATACTTTGATGATAGACGCACCTCCTGTATCACCTTTACTATCAGTTTTTTGTACTAATTTTCAATCTCCACATTTGGCTGAATTTATCAAATATCACGATAAAGAAATATTATAAAATATTTCATTTCACTAGCATTTTTCTATAAACAACTGTAAAGTATTAAATATTCTTGTAATTGATCGTATTATTATGAAAGTGCTGATATATATTTTTGCCATAGTAGGCTCCACTTTGGAGAAAACTGAGGTTCAAAAAAATTGAATGGTTTGATTCTATTAAATTAGATCATCGCAATAAATTTATTATTTGAAGATGATTGAGAATCACGTCAATAACTAACAATAAGATGACATATAATATCTTAGTTCATTTCAGAAATATATTGAAATTACCAACAAATGAAACATTGAACAACATTTTACATCGCACCCGACAATAAATAAACTTACTTATCTGCCGGCAAATATTGTGAATATGTCGGTATAAAATTATACAAAAATACGTAAATTTATGCTTTCACAGCGTAAAATGTATTCAAGTCAAAGGGAATCGTTTCGAATACTATCAAAAATTCATTCTTTGCGCCGATACATATATATCTTAGTCTTTCTTTTTTTCTAAATTCTATGACTTATGTTTAACTTCTCTCCCATTTTGAAAGATAAGTTCATATTGTTGAATTTTTATTTTTACAAAGTATGTAACCATGGTAATAAAATCGTCGGTCAACTCAACAAAACATTCATAGCGTTACGTAATCTGGAAGAAATAATCTTATTCATAATTTTATGATGCTCAGTATATTGTCCTATTCGGATTAAGCGATTTTGTTTCTTTTTATATTTTTTCGTGACCGCGTTAACTGGAAAAATATTTAATATACGAGCGTGTAATAGCTCATTTAATATGAATGGCAGATTAAACGAGTTCTTATTAATTTACTCATTTATGTTATTATATAGAGAAGGTGAAAAGTAGAAAAGCTTTATCGTCAAGAAAAAAATAGAACAGGAGATTGTTGGTTTTACAAATTGTTCGCTTTTTATTATATGCAAGGCAGAATCCTCGATACTCGAAAATATGCAATTCCTACCTTTATGTCAAAAGGAAAAATAGAACAGAATTGAAATAAATACTTCCCTAGTGTTGCACAACATCCGTTTTATCTCTCATTTCTCTCAATCTCTCGCTCTCTCTCTCTCTCTCTCTCTCTCTCTCTCTCTCTCTGTCTCTCTCTCTCTCTCTCCTCTTCTCTCTCTCTCTCTCTCTCTCTCTCTCTCTCTCTCTCTCTCTCTCTCTCTCTCTCTCTCTCTCTCTCTCTCTCTCTCTCTCTCTCTTAGTCGACCGCGAAGAGCCGATGATGCATCGAGACAGAAACTTTCGTTCCAACTAGAATAGATACATATATATATATATATATATATATATATATATATATATATATATATACATATATGTATGTATGTATACATATGTATACATGAATATATTTTTGTTGCATATGGAAAAATGTAAGTTAAATATAATTGAAAGTAGAGTTTATGGTAACACATATTAAACACTTACCATTCGCAACAATAGACCGACTGACTGATTGAACGGTTGCTTTCTTTGTATAACCATATTCATTCTCGGAAGATCTTGCGAGGGCAATAATGAAATTAGGAGAGTGAATACAAAGATGCCTAATGTTTAAACGATCCCATGTGTGCCTTTTTTGTTTTGATCGCGTCTAGTCATCTACTTTGATTGTTTATTTATTACTCGACCAGACACATAATTAAAGCTAGATTTTTGACTAAAATAATACTCAAGTTCGAACAAAGGTGACAATATTTTCTTTATGTATGCTCTTTCTTAGCGAGTATTCAACGAGTTACCAAGGGCAGATATTTCTAATAGTAACATATTATCCTTAGGAGAAAGTACTGTGAACAACTGAGGAACGTACGAGTGCCTCAACACAGACTCCTTTCATATATATGTATTGATGGATGCGAGCTAGAAGATCTACGACAAACTGTCTTGTGCCCATGGGAGATTATGGGTTTGTTAATAAAGATGGGATCTATTTGCGGTGTTACCAGTGATGCTAGGAAATAGCAAGAAGAAGAAAGAAGGAGGCCACGAAAAACGAGCCAACGTGGAGAGGGTCGAGGCAACGATCGTAGTTAAAACGAAAAAGCTCTATCGTCATCAGAATAACAGAGGGAATGAAAGAGAAACGACGAAAATCAGAGCTGAATAAAAGGAAGAATGATAGAAATAGAGAAAACTATATAGAAAAACTTGATAAAAAGGATGAAAGAGAAAAAACCAAAGAGGTAGATATATAGATATAGAGAGGAAGAGAAAGAATTACACATTTCTCTTTCATATCTTTCCATCTTCTGACTGTATTTAAGTTAATTGAGATATACGTGAAAACGTAACCTGCTTCGATTAGCATTTCAATAAACATGACTGCATCGGAGGTCTAAGAGAGTCAAGTTTAATACTCCACAAGATGTTTCAAGCTTTGACAGAGGTAATAGCTTGACGTTTAAAAAGGGCATAGTATTCGGGGGTTATCGTAGCAGAAGAGGCAGCTGAAGCCGAATTTGTAACCGTCGTCAACTCATTCTTTCACCCTTCATTTCCAACCTCCACCTACCCTCACTCGTTTTTTTGGTCCCCTTATTTCTTTTACGACGCAGAATCAGATAAGAGAGGAGTATCGTATTTCACTTAAACGGACCTTAGTAATTACCTAGCACCTAGATGAGTCCTTTGCTTATTCGCTTAGACACAGATTAACCTTCCGCGTGATTCTACGATCTTCGAAGGAGACGGTAATGTCATTGGAACTCATGGAAACGTAGTTATCCAAATCCAATACTCTACGGGTAATATTACTATTTTTTCAACCCTCTTCTCTTTTCTTCTTTTTTCTGTTGCTCTCTCTCTCTCTCTCTCTCTCTCTCTCTTTCTACATATATAGATATCTTCCTCTGATCCTCCTCATCATTCTATCTTTCTCACTCTCTGCGTCTATTCCTCCCCAACCGTATATCTCTCCCTATCTCTCATTCTCCAACTCCCATGTGAAATGACGTTATTTTCGAGATGAAAGCAAATTATTTGATAAAAGAGAACGAGTGAAAGAGATAGTGATATATATATATATATATATATATATATATATAGAGAGAGAGAGAGAGAGAGAGAGAAAGAGGGGATGAGAGTGAGAGGGTGAGAAATTAGAAATCATCCTCGTTTTGTTTCGATGAAGAGAAAGTAGGAATGGATCGGAGGACTGGAAGACTCAAGTTTAATATTCAACACAATGTTACCACCTTTATTAGAGGTAGTAGTTTAACGCGATAAAAAGACGTACCGTCTGTTGGTTATCGAAGAAGGAGAGGCAAGCAAAGTCGAGCTTTTAATCGTTGTCAGCTCTCTTTGTCATTTTCTCACACTCTTTCTTCTACCCTCTCTACAACCCTCATCGGACAGTCGCTCTTTTTTTTGGTCCCCTTTATTATTTATATCGCATTCTTTCACAAGTACACACGTGCTTGTACACTGAGGATCGAGAAGTTTCGGATTTCACTTTAACGAATTTTTGTAATTATAATGCCTAGCACCTAGTTAAGTCCTTTGCTAATTTGCTTGAAATTTTTGACTTTGATTAGAGAAAATCGACTTCTCTATTGTAATTCTTGGTTTTACACTCGGTCCGGTGAGAAAAAGTTGGGGTCAGAAATAAGAAATCTGGAGAAAGAAAGAGAGAGCGAGAAAGAGAGAGAGAGAGAGAGAGAGAGAGAGAGAGAGAGAGAGAGAGAGAGAGAGTGGGAGAGAAAACGAGAGAACGAGCATGTGTGTTGGTTAATGCGACAACTGGATGAAGTTAAAAAAGATAGAAAGATAAGAATAAGCGTACGTTTAAAAGGAGAAGAAAGAGATCAGATTAAAAGAGACAGGAAGAAAACGGGAGAGAGATAGAAGAGAGAGAGAGAGTGAATAGGGCAGAGTCAGAACATTTTGCGATCTAAGGCATTTCGATCTCGATGAGAAAAAGGTATGGTGCAGTATGAAATAAAATGAGAAGGAAGGAAAGAGCATAAAGATTAAGAGAGAAAAACTTGAAAGAGAAAAGAATAGAGAGATGGAGATAATGTGAGTGAATGATACAAAGAGTGAGAGATAGAGATAGTGTGAACGAATGAGACAAAGAGAGAGAGAGAGAGAGAGAGAGAGAGAGAGAGAGAGAAAGAGAGAAAGAGAGAGAGAGAGATAAGAATGAGAGGAAATTATCAAAGAGGATCGAGCTAAATAGCCGTGGAAATGTAGTTTTTAAGAGGTTGCGCAGCACTCGAAATTCGAAGTGGCCTGAAAAATTGGCCCGCTTGCGTTTCTCTACTCCCCTTGAGGATTTATGATCGCTCATGTGAGTCCAACCCGAGCATTCTCGTATATCCGTGAAAGCAGTATTCCATCTAACAACAACATGCAAGTGAGAGAGGAATTCGTGATAATAAAAACAACACCTTTTCTTTATCTTTATCTTTCTCTTCTTTGTCTATGTCTGTTTCTCTTTGTTTCTATATCTGTATATATATTTATTTTTTCTACGCACAAGAAAGAGAGAAAGAGAGAGGACACGAACCTTTCATCATACAACGCGCGGAAAAAGATTTCATCGTTGTCACAGAAGGATAGAATTGTTTTATATGCAGGACGTTTTGTTAAAAATCCTTTTTCAAAGTACGTTAACTTGAAGGAATAAAACATTGCGCAGCCCAGAATCGGGTTTTTCACATGAGAATATTTTTCTGTTAGCGCAGTGAAGTTTTCGTGACATCGAAAAAAAAATAAAGAAATAAAATAAAGAAAAGAAATAAAGAAAGACAGAACAAGACATTCGCGACTCGTTAACCGAAAGTTCGCGTTACTAATTTCTTGCTAATGCCAATATTCATTCAGTCTGTAAGAGGAAATGGAAATACATTTTTATCACGACGCTGCAAAACCACCAGGCCGAACAGAAGAAACGAATTCAGCGATTCCCGCTATCTTCTCTTCGTCTCTCCTCTCTCTCTCTCTCTCTCTCTCTCTCTCTCTCTCTCTCTCTTTCTTTCTTTTTATGTGTATCTCTATCTTTATCTCTCTATCTATCTATCGCTCTTTCTCTATATCTTTCTCTCCCTCCTCTCTCTCTCGTACTATAGTATTTTTCTCTTTATTTCGTTTCTGTTCCCTTTAAGTATGTAACCGTGCACTTTTCTCATCGTGAAATTAGTTCTTTGTCGATGAAAAACTTATTTTTATCAAATTTGTCCAGCCCTTTTCCCACTAGATTACTCCGAAACAGATATTCTCTCTCTCTCTCTCTCCCTCTCTCTTTATCTATCTATCTATCTATCTATCTATCTATCTATTTATCTATCTATCTATCTATCTATCTATCTATCTATCTATTTATCTATCTATCTATTTATCTTTGTCTCCCATTTCTTCTCCCTCTTTCTCCCTTCAAAGTTATTACACGATATAACGAATTTGAATTATAATCCGCGTGGCAAATTGCTGAAGAGATGCGTCCACCGCTGTACACACTTCTACATGTATAATACGTGAAAGAAGATCTTCCTCTCCTATTTCTATCATTTTGAGTAGTATTAGTATGTTGGAAGAGAGAGTATATCGGAACATTTTTGTATCGGATACGTAATCCTACGCTCAATGAGTATATATATTATACATGTGTGATATGGAAGAAAGTGAATGAAATATAATTGAAAGTAGAGTTTATTTTAAATAACACAGATTTAACGCTTATCACTCGTAACGATAGACTAACTGCGGTACTCTTAAGGCTGTTCACTCACTCGCTTTCTCTATAAAACTAGACTTTTTATTTTCTTTTCATAAACAAACGCTCCTAACAAAAGACAAATCACGCTTTCTTCGACTGACAATTGGCTTACCTCATACATGCAAACACACATACACACGGCAAATTTCTTCTAGAAACTTCCATCCCACATATATATTTCATATATAATATAATATAATATAATATAATATAATATAATATAATATAATATAATATAATATAATATAATATAATATAATATAATATAATATAATATAATATAATATAATATAATATAATATAATACAATATAATATAATATAATATAATATAATATAATATAATATAATATAATATAATATAATATAATATAATATAATATAATATAATATAATATAATATAATATAATATAATATAATATAATATAATATAATACAATATAATATAATATAATATAATATAATATAATATAATATAATATAAGTGTCGTAAAAGTACATATGTAAGATAGATAGTCATTTTACGAACATTCTTAGCAATTTAGAGAAATGTTAACATCCAGTCATAATTTTCAAGCAATGAAAAAAGAAAATGACGATTGATTGTGCTTATCGTCGAGACTGAGAAGGAGACGGACAGAGATGGAGGGTGAGGAAAAGATAGAGAGAAAGATAAAGTGAAAGAGAGTGAAAGAGAAATCCTTCCACGAGTCCTTCCGGCGTTATTACCACGATCATCATAAGCCACCCCTCAACTCTGTTTTCACACGTAATTACGACAGATTTTCGAGCGAAATATATACTCTCTCTCTCTCTCTCTCTCTCTCTCTCTCCCTCTCTCACTCTCTCTCTCTCTCTCTCTCTCTCTCTCTTCCTTTTCTTTCTTTTATATATAAAGAAAAAAATATTTATAAAGGAAGAAAAGGAAAAGCGTTGGCGTAATTTTCATTAAAATGGGAAATTTATCAAAGAAATTAACTAACATCGACAATTATACCTTTCAACGTTCATTTTCACATCGATCGGAATTTATGCAAACTTACGGCCTCGCTTTCTCGAGTGTACAGAGAGAAGGATAGAGTGAGAGAGAGAGAGAGAGACAGAGAGAGAGAGAGACAGAGAGAGAGAGAGAGACAGAGAGTGAGAGAGAGAGAGAGAGAGAGAGAGAAATAGAGAGAAAGAGAACGATTATCAATCCACGCATCTACCTCTCAATATTCGGGTATGTGCAATTACGCGGAAAATAATTAATTATTTGTGCATGCGTGACTATTAATATTTAGTTATTATAATGAGAACTACGTAAATATTTACAAATACACACGAAATATTTCATTTGTTAACGATTCGACGATATTCAATTTCTCGCATTCGTGAGTGAAATATCGATGGTCATTAGTATTCTATTATGTAGAAAAATATCAATATATATATATATATACACACATATATCCACCTACATAAAATATCTTTGAAACGAAAGAAGAAAAGCCGATGAAACAAATCATACGATTCCTGTGGAAGATAAGTTTGCAATTACTCCGAAGTGGAAAAGTTGATTAATGCGAGAGCACTATTGTAATGAAAATTTAGTTGATCGATCGTCGCTTGTTAGCCTTCATTCTTTTCTCTCGCTCTCTCTCTCTCTCTCTCTCTCTCTCTCTCACCCCCTCTTTCTCTCTTGGTCTCAGCGCCAAGAAACTTTTTTCCTACATGCTGGCTGATATCACAGATAGACTTCAACCCTTATATTTTCAAAAACTCGTGTACGGTGATAATTATTCTATACGAAGCATTCCGGCAGGATATTCAAGCGTCCTAGCTATGTATGTACGTGGAAAGAGAAGAGAAGAGAAGAGAAAATTGTGATGAAGCGTCTTTTATGCCGGTTACGTTCAGAAAGCAAACTTGCGGTTACCTTTTGACACGGGCCTTCTTGCTTCTGGCCGGTTCTACCAGCTATCATCCCTCTCGCTCACACTCTAACACGCTCTTTCTTACTTCTTCCCCTCGCTCACTGTCTATTTCCTTCTCACGTTCGTTCACTCGCTCTCTGGAGAATCTGTACTTCCCATTTTCTCTCACTCCCTCGCACACACTCTAAACACACCCACTGCTCCAATACTATTTTGCCATTGTCGATCCTTCGGCTATTTATCGTGTTGTGAACGACTCACCTCAAGGTCACGTATTTACTTCTCCCTTCTTAGACATCTTTCTACTTCATACATCCACATTGACGATCTAAAATTTTTCCCCCGTTTATCGATTAAGGAGGAGTTCGGAGATTTGATCGGGGAGATCGAAATTTTGGTGTCCTGTTTGCGTTACTTATTTACATTTCCATACGCTTTTCAACCAAGCGGATGAATCGAGAAATACGTAATAGTGAGCATCTTCGTGTTGACTTTATTCACGTTGACGCAAGATTCTTTTGTATTGATTCATAATATAAACACTTTTAGTATAAGTTCAATTAACTTTTTCGATACTAAACGCTTAGTAAACTACTTCACCATGACATGTCATAATACAGTTTCCGATAAAGCAACGTGTCGAGCAACTCGATTGAATTCAATTGCGTGTATTGTCAGTATTTTAGTGCATAAGTCTACGTGTATTTTATTATTATTTTAGTAAACATTTACTTAATGATTAATATATGAAAACCATTCGTTCGAATCTCTACAGATGGGTACAAAGCAGGGTCGCAATTAAAAGAAAAAGAAAATTGCGGAAATTGAGTATTATACTATTACGAACTGTAAAAGTATGCAATTTAAGAGTCAAAGGCTATATTATTCGTAGAAGCCACTAATTTGTTTTACATATTACATTGATTCATTTTTCTGATTTTATTCATCGAAAGTATAATATTTAAAGAGGCTAATCACTAGTAGAGAGTTAAATCTTTCGTCAAATATTAAAATTTTTTCAATACAACTAATCGCTTATTTCTACGCATAACACAATTACATTTGAAACTTCTTGGTCATATTTTTAAAGTTTATACTTACGATTAACAAAATCCTTATAAATTCTATATTTGTAGAGGAGGAAATAATTAGATTTGAACGAATTGAAAATACATACGTATTACCGATATCTCGTCTATATTGTATATAGACTGGTTGTATAATATTTTGTAGTTCTTTTTTTCCATTTATACCGGCTTATACATACAAGAAATGCACGACGAAAACTATCACATTCCCCGTTGTCACCGACGTCGAAATTGTGACAATGGTTCGGAAAATGAAAGAAAGTAGAATGAAGATTGGCCTAGTAGATACAATGAGAAAAACCCAGGAAAGGTTTAATTCATTAATCAGGATTTTCTCGTCATTTAAAATTTATTTGAAAAAACGATTATAATCTTACTCCTATTGTACAAATACGAGTGTATCTATATACATTATTCATATAAAATTATATAAATAATATGGAACCCATAACGTTAACTTTTCCTTTATACAATTTTCTTCTTTTCATTTGTTTCATATTTATTTTATGGATGTGGTCGAAGTCTTCATTTATCTTACAAGGAGGAAAATCATTGTGTGACCTTGATGTTCAGAAAATTAATCACCATGATATATGGTTAACTTCGTTCAACATCAATTTCTAATTATTTACTGAAAGCTGAGTTTCCCTTGTTATCATTATATTCTACAGATAATAGAAGAATTTTTATTAGTATTGACATGAAAAGAGTAGCTTGGCTAAAGGTGATAGGGGTAGAAAGAATACGTAGTTTAATAATGAGCTATTAGTCTTCCCAGTTTTACTGTTTCTGTGGAAATGTCATATTCTTACTATTTTCTTGCCTTTTGTTGAATATACAAATGAACGCATCTCTTCACGTGATCTGAATAGTATTGATTTCAGATTACCCTGTAGAATTAATCGAATCGTTATTCTATCGATATTTCTGATTGCTTTGTTGATATATATAACGTCGATATATAGATTATTCAGTTGATGCACATAAGTCGGTGTTACAGATTGCTATATTGATTTCTTGTCGATACTTTACATATCTCTTACTATAATATTGTAGATTTTTTGGCTTAATAGATTATTAGATAGCGAAATGCTGCAGATAATGAGCTAATAGATATATTCTGGAATTTCAATGGTCACACTACAGGAAATAGCTTCCATTTCATTTTTCTACAGTTAATTGTATTCATGCGAGAAGTGTCGATGCTATAGGTACATAATTTTTCAATTAGTTTAAGTTAGCTGTTTCCGCTTTATCAAAAAAAAATGTCTTAAAGTTTCACCGTATATAATAACATATAACCGATAAATCGTTTTATTGATAGACACTCGTTATAAGAAAGACAAACAAGGGTAAAATACTAATCTTAGTCGCGACGTTCTCTTATTCAATAATTGAAACACTCTTAGGTCCATGGTAATTGCATTCGTGAGGTCCATTCGATTAACGGTGCCGTTGTTCTATAAATCAAATTTGAAAAATTTTGTCGAATTGTCCAATAATTTAAATATAATATTGTTGCTATAATCGGATAAAATTGCAAGGGATGCGCCGAATATGAGCATCACTTTGTTTACGATATTAAACATTATAATAATATTAAATTTATTATACGTAACTTTACTATCGTGAATAAATTTACGATTATACAATTTATAAGAGAAAAATCTTGTTAAATTCTGTAGGCAAATTGGTTATATTCATTGGTACTTTATCTTTCTTTGATATTAGTTTCTCTTTTGGATGATCAAAAGAATGCTTTATAAAATTTTGAATATCGGTTATATAAATACATATAAGTCCTTTATTTAGCGTAATTGATATATTCGATCCTAAATGTACAATTTTAAAGATTTTTTGATATAAGATCAATAAAAATGTCAAGAATTTTCGTACCTTTTGAAATTGTACAATATGTGAGTTTTAGCTTATTTAAAATTTGGACCAAAGTATCTACTACTTGTGGATTTCAATCTAAGAGTGAATGTTGAGTTTCTTTATTTCGATCTTGTTTCAATAACCGTTATGTTTATGGAGCAATGAGCTGACAGAAAGTAGCCCATATTATCCTTTCTTTACCAAAATGAGATTGCGTTAATCCTGTGCTCTTGTTAATTAATATATCTTCTGTGATAGTTACGCTTCTTGTCGATAGATTTGTTATTACTGGACGTGTAGTGCTTTTTTGCGATACAAATGTTGGTTGGTAATATTTATCGTTAATTTCGTCTCTAGAATCGTAATAACTTATTATGTTCGTTCGCAATTTCGTTTCATGAACTTCTTTAATTGTGGATTTTATGGTGACAATTTGTTTTATAGTGATCAAAAATTTGTTCAATCCTTGATGTTTCTATTTTCTTGGCTATTGGTTTTCATGGACCTGCTTATAATTCTTGTAATGTTCTTTGTTGCATATACTTTCTATTAATTGTACCGT
This sequence comes from Dolichovespula sylvestris, assembly GCA_918808275.2. Taxonomy (NCBI): domain Eukaryota; kingdom Metazoa; phylum Arthropoda; class Insecta; order Hymenoptera; family Vespidae; genus Dolichovespula; species Dolichovespula sylvestris. The sequence continues at coordinate 23,933 of CAKKNJ020000182.1, forward strand.
TCGGCATTTTATCATTACTTCACAAAGGCGGTGTTTTGGCTATTTTAATTTAATAGTTTCATCCTTTCTATTATCTGAAATGTGTGATTTAGAGCTTGTTCGATTAGGTGTTTTTATTTTTCGCAATTCCGATATATATTTTTAATATTGAACGTTAATTCTTACTTATTTATTGATGTGCAAATCTTAGAATACTGTGTTGTTGCTAGATTTAACTTTCCTCAAGACGTTTGTCTTTCTTGTCAGAATAACCGTGAAATTGACAATATTCTTCTATCGGTTTGGCAAAGTGTTATTTTGCATCAAAGACATCCATTATTTCCGTGTGATTATTATGCATTAATTTTTACTCGTAGAATTCGTGTTCGATAATTTGAGGATGGTCTCCTAAATTTTAAAAACTATGTCTTTTTCAATATAAAATAAGAAGCTATTATTGATGAAAAATCTCTTATAAATGCTCCTTTTTATCTCATTCTCTTGCCTTCGTAATTTAACCATTAAGGTTCGACTTTTCTTCTTAAATGTTATATCTCCAGGTAGTTATACATTATCTATATCCAGTAAGTATATCCAGTATACTTATCCGTGCAACGCTTCTTCGATTACAGATTCGTTGTGGTTATTATTGTCTAATTTAATTCGTTTTCTAAACCATTCACGTCCTTGACTCTAGAAAATGCTTTCTCCAGTTATTTTAATAGCCTTCCTAATGTATTATTGTCTTTTCTCTGACCATCATTGGCAATGGTGAGATGTTTAAGTACTATAAAATAAAATTCACATATAATTATAAACAATTTATACAAAATCTTGTAAGTAAAAATAATAATATACTTCAGAAACTCAAGCACCACATCTGTTCCCTCTTACGTGCGTTCCAAATTATACGGATAATTGAAAAAGACAGAAAGAGAGATCTTTGAACTATTAAATTGTCATCAAAAATGCCGTAAGATCGCCGAATAATAATTCCTCAATCGACATTAAATGACCTCCCAAGTACAATGTGCAAAGCAAAATATCATTTGAAATCAAATTTGTTCCTGCTTGAAATAAACCAATACCAAATCATAAAGCTTTATATAACTCAGAAGCGTATTCAACTTCTTTAGAAAATACTTCTGTTTCTTCGTTTTATGCTGCAAATCCTCCTACCTGTACAAAAATTGGTCATTATAAAAATTACCGCATTGATCGCCACAGTTGACTTCGGAGACCAAAGTGATCAAATGTTTATAATTGTAACATTTATATTAATAAACATTCACATTTAATGAATATTTAATATCATCACTTATTAGAGAATACTTAGAAATAACATTTTTAATTAAAACAAATTTTACTTAATATCTGTGTGCAGATAAATAAATTTTATATCTATGTTTGTTACTATAATCCAATTTGGTCACAGTATTCTTTGATACATCATTTGTATAAACAGTTGAAGCAAGACAATTGTACTACTTAAAATTTATATACTTTATTATCTGTCTCAAGCAGCTTGAAAACTAAATCCGCTTAAAACATTATATACTTTTTATCAATATTTTCATACTTACTGCAAAGAAATCAATAAATCCCGAATATGTAGATATGGATATTGTGAAAGTGTTTCCATTGCAACTAAGGTCTTTCACTATCTTTTGTTACCTCATTATTTTGTTTAATTGCTTTGCATGTCACTTATTTTACAATTATCCTGAATATATAAGCAGCACCTGTACCTAATTTTCTTCTACTAACTTTATAAATTTTGTAGTTTGCAGTATGGTGAAAGCCACATAGGTGACAACTTGGTGGAGTTTCAATGGATTTTTTTGCTCTCTACAGTTGTATGAGAACCTGTAGTACATTTGTGACACTTGTATTGGCGATTACAGTACTTCTGGGTGTGGCCGTATCTTTGGCATCTTTTGCATTGAACTATTTCTTTCTTTTTTAAGGGTGGTTCAATTTTAACTATAGTATTATTTAGACGACTTATGTTATATACAGTATTATTGTTTGATTTTTGCTTCAAGTCGATATAGAACATTGACAGTGGGTTGTGTGTAACTCTGCATCGAATGTTATTAATATTTATTATCTCATGCCCAAGCATTTGAAATTCGTCCTTTATATCAGCCAAATCAACAGAGTGATGAACGTTGCATGGAACAACATCGAACGACCGTTCTTGTTTCAATTGCAACGTATGAAAACTAGCGTTAAAAGATTTCAATAATCTTGCAATTTTTCTATATGTTTCAGCATCAGCTGGTATGACACGAACCTGGTTATTATTACTTTTAAATTTGTAGCTCTCTTTGTTAACAACTTCGTCCAAGCATCTTGTTAAGGATTGGATATCGATTACGTCATCGAGATAAATTGGAGAGGGGTGACGGAAGAATTTCGGCAAGGGTCGATTTTCTGGCATATCTATCTCCGTGGTTGAATTTAAATTTGAGAATATGTTAGCGATTGGAAGTACTGCTTCTGATCGTGGATCCCCATTATCCCTGCCGTCGCTTCTTGTGGTCGTTTTTTGTTAGTAGGTATAGTTGCATATCTTGGAGAGGTAACTATTTGCCATGGCGGAAACAGCTTTGATATCGGCATACTCTGGTCAAGGATATGCTAAGATCTAGTCTCCATTAGCCTAACCGATTTGAAAAATATTCACTGAAATGGCTTGCTATATTGTATTTATTCTCAATATTCGCCATGTAAACAAAACAACGCGAAATTCAGCTTCGTAAGTCTGTATACTCTGAAAGCTAGAACGCAACTATATTGCTTAAAATCGATATAATTTATTGTTTACTCTTTTTATCAATATTTTCATACTTACTGACAAAGAAATCAATTAATAAGTGCCAAATATGTGGATATAGATATTCCAAAAAGTGTGCCCCTTCCAATTATGGCTTCTTGTTATCTTTTGTTACCTTATTATTCTGTTTATTATTTCGTCATGTCACTTCTTTTACATTTATCTTGAATATTTTTTTTTCTTTATCTCCATTTTTCACTGCAATTTGTTCAAGATGGACATTCTGCAGATACATTTAACACATTGAGTACAGCTCACGAGAAAACTCGTGTTTAGCAAATTGAATGTCATGGACAGATCAAGAGATTCTCGTTTTCATTCTTTTTCGACTCATTCTGCGATTTAAGCAACCAGAGAGAAATGTTTTCATTACTTTACCAGGGTAATGAAGCCGAACACCAATGCACTATGGATTACGCTTTGCCAAATTTCACACTATAAAGTATTATTCAAGTTTATGCAATAAATAATAGTTAAAATATAAAAAATCTTATAACATAAATAGATGTATAAAATATATATACAGTAATATTTAAGAATAATTTATACGAAAATAATACCAAATGCAAATTAGAAATGTGCATATCCACTTCCTATTACTTGCCAAGCGTCAGAAATGTACGAGCTTTGAGAGCAGGTTGACCGTTCAGCGCGCTGTAGGCAATGTGTTAACAATGTGTAGTTATATCATGTAGATGTTCTCTCATTAGAAAAGATCATTACAATAAATAAGAAGAATTGTTTTAACTTATGTTCTAAGGAAATCTTTTGGATATTTCCTATGTAAACTTCTTGGTATATTTTCCAAGTATAACTTCCTTACTGGATCATATGGGTTATTTCTTAGTCTTTCTTTGTATCGAGCACATATGTTGGTTATTTCCTCTTGTACTGATTCGATCTTAAGATCTTTACGGATTTGTTCGTTGCAAATGTATCAGGGAGCGTTAATTATGCTCCTCAGGATAATGGATTGTGTATTGTTCCCAGTTTAGTTATAGGACTCTTTGCTGCTGTTCCTCATATAACGATTCCATATGTCCAAATCGGTTTAATTATAATCTTATATATTAATAGTTTATTTTTCATGTTTAGTTTCAAATTTTTATTTGTAGGCCAGTACATGTTCCTTCTTTCTATATGAATTTGTTCTATTTTATCTTGAATATGTTAGCTGCAACTGTTCCTAATTTTCTCAACCTCTCTTTCCTTGTGATGGATTAGTTACAAAGAATACCCTGAACAAAAAACAACTTAAGATTTTGATATTTATTATCTTTAATGATGATCAATATTAAAAGTAATATACAAACAAGATGACTAGTAACAAAAAAAATATATAGTAACGAAAATACAATTTCTTTTTACTAAAGTTTTTTATAATGATTTAAAAAAGAATAATTACCGTACAGTTAACGGAAAATAGTGTTTTGCTTGTATCGAATAATTTACAATAAAGATATTACGAGTAAAATATTATTTTATGATATATACGTAGATAATATGGTTACGCAAATTATTTTCTTGAATATTGGTATTAACTCAACATAATTGTTACACATAACGAAAGTATATCATTTTATAAAGTCAGAGACTCAAAAGTGTCTATCAATCTACATTTTAAATAAATATTAAATATAAAATTAATGAAATTTAACCTTAAACGTATATTATCAACAGCACCAATATTTCACGGTTTTACACTAAACCGTGTTTTCACGAAAGCTATTAATCAATTTAACTAAAAGCGATCTAAACTTATTAGAATTAATTTCTCGTTTATGGTTGTTTATTCTTTTTTGTTTTTATCAAAGTCACTAGCCCCCATTTTTGAATCTAGAACAGAACGCATTTCTTTTTTTTTATACTCATGTTATTTTTCAGTCTCGATTATTTCTTCCCTTTTTTCGAGATTTAATTTCGCTTTTTCTCTTCCTAGAAATACAAGTCAGAGAATATGAACAAATAACGGTGTAAAACGCGGTTTGGTGTAAATACGCCGATATTCTCCAAAGCCATCTAGCAATGTCTTCTACAAATGCAGTATTGGCGCTAATGAAATACTAGGTGCTTTTCTTATTAAACGTTTAAGGTTAAGTTTCATTAATTTTATATTTAATATTTATTGAAAAAGTAGATTGATAGATACTTTTGAGCCTATAACTTAAAAAATTGATATACTTTCGTTATATGTAACAATTATGTTGAGTTAATACCAATATTCAAGAAAATAATTTGCGTAACCATACTATCTACGTATATTTCATAAAATAATATTTTACTCGTAATATCTTTATTGTAAATTATTCGATACAAGCAAAACACTATTTTCCGTTAACTGCACGGTAATTATTCTTTTTTAAATCATTATAAAAAACTTTAGCAAACAGAAATTGTACTTATGTTACTATATATATTTTTTTTTTATTACTAGTAATCTTGTTTGTATATTATATTGTTAATATTGATCATCGTTAAAGATACTGAATATCAAAATCATAAGTTTGTTTTTTTTCAGGGTATCGTTTCTATCTAATCGGTCAGAAGGAAAGAATAATGTCTTTCAATTCAAAAGAGACTTCAATGCAATGTTTATAATATCTAATAAACAGGAACGCAAACAGGGAAAGATTCTATCAAACATTTATAAAGTTGATCAGATAATATTAGGAATAGGTGCTGTTTATATATTCAAGATAATTGTGGGATAAGTGACATGAGAAGAAATTAAACAAAATAATAAGGTAACAAAAGATAGTGATAGGCCATAATCACAATGGAAAGACTTTTTGAAATATGTATATTCACATATTTCCCAGTTATTGATTTCCTTGAAAGAAAGTATGAAAATATTGATAAAAAATATCGCAAGAGTATGATGTCTGAGGCGCTAAGATTTGAGGGTGAATTTAGGGTTATTGAGTAAAAATAAACAAAATATGTAAAGTGGTTATTTTGTTTTAAAATTAGAATTTTTTGTTAGTTATCCAGAATGACAATTTTGTTCAATTTGAAAAGTAACCGAATTGTAACTGCAATTACTTGGTTGGGGAAGATACAGGAATAACATAGAACTAAGCAGATCAGTAGTCATCGACTATTATAGTTACTGCCTAGAAGTAGCAGAAATCATAGTTTCCAATAGTGAAATATGTCTCGGAGGTAATGAAAGAATGATACAAATTAATGAAACGCAAGTATCATCACGGAAGAATCACAGAGCAGATGACTGTAACTGTTCTGGGACTGTATTGCAAAGAAGATAAAGTCGGTTTATTCTTTCTGGTGAATTTGAAAAGTAAACTAGAGCTTTGGTCTTACATTAACAAGTTTGTTGCTAAAGATTCAACTAAAGTTTGTACAGACAGTGCCAAACATTACGTTGGTATAGAAAAACTATTTGGTGACCGTATTGTTCATTTGGCAATAAACCATAGTGTCCAGAGTAGGCCAGCAAAACAAATCTGAGCAACATAATTAACGACTTGTTAACAAATCGTTGAAACGTGCTATACATTACCCCAGAACACCCACGCTGCTTCAGTGATATATAGCATTGCGTTATTATAAACAGCAATATCTGGAATGAGATTATAAAAATGACCTAGCCTTTCAAATAATGCAGTTCCTTGTTGATATAAAACAGGTATATCCAGGGGTTGTCGATGGAGTAAAACAGTCAGGACTTGAACTGCAAGAGATCGATGAATTTGAATTCGCATCATTCGCAGGCCAAACATCGGATGAAGAACTGTTATCAGAGTGGGATCAATTAGTTTAAAAAAAAGGATGTCATGCACGCGTACACATACACTTGCACACACACATCAGAGAGAAACTGGAGTTGAAAAATATTGCCAAAGTGACCAGCCGCGGATCCTAATCTCTATACACACACCTAGAAAGAAACACTAAAACAGCCTTTATCAGAGCCAGCAATACTTAGCGGGCAATTTCCATGTGGTGTATTCAGTGTAACTCGAATGGTCTGCATGCGCCAATTGGGTCTCTGCCAAATAAGAGAATAACTTTTTATCCTTGAGGTAATACTAAACGAATACTTTTTCAAGCTCCTCCAATCAATTTATTTGTATAATATAATTTGTATATTTGTATAATATCCAATCATGGATTTTTGGCGTATTTCCAATTACCGCTAAAAGCGCTTATAATTCCTTAAGGAAGTCGAAAAGGAAAATTTTGTATTCTTGAAATTCTCATTATTTTGGTTCGAATATCAAGAATCAACGGTCAGAACTTGGCGCCTCGTATATCGTACTAGCCCCAAAAGAATATAATGTTTTAGGCGGATTTAGTTTTCAAGCTGCTTGAGACAGATAATAAAGTATATAAATTTTAAGTAGTACAATTGTCTTGCTTCAACTGTTTATACAAATGATGTATCAAAGAATACTGTGACCAAATTGGATTATAGTAACAAACATAGATATAAAATTTATTTATCTGCACACAGATATTAAATAAAATTTGTTATGTAACATAAATTTACTTAGCTTTGTGAGTTGTCTCTGTTATGCAGGATCAGATGTGATCGTTTCAACCGCATGTTTGTAATTTCATCAATGCAGATTGTAGCACTACATTCAATATACTACTTATTTGTGGAGCGCCTTAATCATCGCAACGTTAAATATTTGGACACCATGATCTGTTGGCAATATCATACGTGAATTGTCAGAAAAGGTACAAGATAAAGAAAATGATTTTACAAGGAATACTTTGGGAATGCTTCTGAGACCAACATTTGTGTTGGCACGTATATACGTTGTACCGGTATGTACATATTATATAGTTCTAATAGAGATAGAGGGTAGTTTCTTCTTTATACTTTTGAATCAAATAATGGCAAAATAATGATAAATATGGTTACGTAAGACAGCATTCTTATCTATGGGACAAAAATGTTATTTCTAAGTATTCTCTAATAAGTGATGATATTAAATATTCATTAAATGTGAATGTTTATTAATATAAATGTTACAATTATAAACATTTGATCACTTTGGTCTCCGAAGTCAACTGTGGCGATCAATGCGGTAATTTTTATAATGACCAATTTTTTTACAGGTAGGAGGATTTGCAGCATAAAACGAAGAAACAGAAGTATTTTCTAAAGAAGTTGAATACGCTTCTGAGTTATATAAAGCTTTATGATTTGGTATTGGTTTATTTCAAGCAGGAACAAATTTGATTTCAAATGATATTTTGCTTTGCACATTGTACTTGGGAGGTCATTTAATGTCGATTGAGGAATTATTATTCGGCGATCTTACGGCATTTTTGATGACAATTTAATAGTTCAAAGATCTCTCTTTCTGTCTTTCTCAATTATCTGTATAATTTGGAACGCACGTAAGAGGGATCAGATGTGGTGCTTGAGTTTCTGAAGTATTTTATTATTTTTCTTACAAGATTTTGTATAAATTGTTTATAATTATATATGAATTTTATTTTATAGTGCTTAAACATGCCACCATTACCAATGATGGTCGGAGGAAAAGAAGAAAGCATTTTCTAGCGAATTGCGAACGAACATAATAAGTTATTACGATCCTGGAGATGAAATTAACGACGAATATTACCATCCAATATAGTAACACAAGAGACATATTATACGACCATTAACAACGAATCTATAGAAAAGAATCGCAACAATTACAGAAGATATATTAATTAACAATAACACAGGAACAATGCAATCACTTTTTAGTAAAGAAAGGTTAATATGGGCTATTTTTTGTCAGCTCATTGCTCCATAAACATAACTGTTATTGAAACAATAATGGCTATGAAATTTTATTGAAGCAATGAAAAAGAAACTTATTCAAAATTCATTTTCATATTGAAATCCACAAATAGGAGATATACTTTGACATAAATTTTAAATAAGCTAAAATTCGCATGGTGTACAATTTCAAAAGATCAGAAAATCTTTGTCACTTTTATGGTCTAACATCAAAAAATTTTTAGAATTGCACATTTGGGATCGAATATATCAATTACGCTAACTGAAGGACTTATGTATATAACTGATTTTTAAAATTTTATGAAGTACTCTGTCATCCAAACGGGAAGCTAGTATCAAAGAAAGATAAAGTACCAATGAATATCCATAATATAATCCAATATATATATATATTTTTTTTTCCTAGGCAATTGAATACTAGTGACCATCGATATGTCACTCGCGAAAACAAGAAATTAAGAATCGCCAAATCGTTAACAAACGAAATATTTCGTATGTGTTTATAATTATTTATGTAGTTTTGATTATAATAACTAAATATTAATAGTTACGCATGCATGAATTATTAATTATTTTCCGCGTAATTACACGTATCCAGATGTGTTCAGGTAGGTACGTAAATAGGTAATCGTTCTCTCTCTCTCTCTCTCTCTCTCTCTCTCTCTCTTTCTCTTTCTCTCTACTAGTACACTCGACAAAACGAGTCCGTAAGTTTGCATTAATTCCGATCGATGTGAAAATGAATATTGAAAGATATAATTATCGGTGTTAGTTAATTTTTTTTGATACAGTTTCCATTCTAATGAAAATTACGTTAACGCTTCTCCTTTTTTTCTTTTTTTTTTCTTTATATATAAAAAATGAGAGAGAGAGAGAGAGAGAGAGAGAGAGAGAGAGAGAGAGAGAGAGAGAGAGAGAGAATGGCCGGCTTTTGATAACGGTTTATTCGTGCAACGTAAGAATTCAAATGTTATTTCACTCCTGTCTTAGAACACAATAGGGCGAAAATTTTGTTCAAGGGGTGAAAACGCTGTGTGGGGTCTAGCCAGACCAGCCAGTGCGCTCGAAAAATAGGCTTATTTTTAAAAATCTACAATCTCACAAGTATCGAACGAACATCTTTTTTTTGACCACATGCTAGTTTATAACTTAAACAATCTCTCATACAAAAATTATTAAAAGATATTGAAAAATGATGTCGCTGCAGCTGATGCCGTAGAGTTCTTCCGCCGGAACTCGCGTCACTGACCAAAAGGAAATCTCTGTAATGGTGCATCTCAAAAAATTCGCGAATATTGTGCCTATGAAGTAGCGTACGGATTTTTTTATATCATGAGAAAATTAAGGTCAGTAAACGAAATACTGTTTTCGTATAGAAATTTGACAATAACATAATTAATATAAAATAAACTTATTAACGTATCATAATATACGTACGCTACTTTGTAGGTAATGCATCTGAGAGTATTACGTCCAAATGTCAAGTCAATCAGTCTGGTAGTTTCCGAGATTTCTTTCCGATTAGGTCGGAAAATGTAGTTACAAGTAAAACGCAAAAGAATGTAAGTGTCCGGTTATTTAGGAGATAAAGTGTTTTTTTTGCATACATTTAATCAACTATTCCTGGCCCATATGACGTTTCTTCAGCAGCTGATTGAGCATCTTGAGCATTTTTCTTGTACGATCTGCGAGCTTAGCGAACGTTTTTCGTATTTTCTTGTGCTCGGATCTCCGCGGTCTCACAACACTGTTAGTCGATATTCATGCACAATTCGTAGCAGCAATGCCCAATTTGTCGATGCATTAATTTCATCATCGACAGGATGCTTTTATAGTCATCATTGAAAGTACTGGTATCAACATAAATTGAAATTTCAACCATTCTTGCACCACTCGAACTGGTTTTAGGAGCCATCGACTAAATAACGGAGGAAATAACTGTCGTTATTATTTTGCGTGAGTCTTCTTCATACTTTATTCTTATAAATTGGTCGAATGGCACCTTGGACGATTAGAGATAAACGATTCTCGTACTCTTATTCATCCAAAATGTCGATCGCTTTTGATTTTTGTCAAGAGCATCACGAGTTTTCTCTGGGAGGATAATTTTCATGTTGTGGCTTTTCGTCGGTCCAGATTTCATGGTAAAATGTCGCCAAAATAGCTTTCTTCATTTCGTTTTTGGAATGAGAAGACCTTGAAATAGCAAAACCGTAATATACTATTAGCTCGTTCATTAGCTTATCAGTTAGTTTTCCTCTTGCATCAAGATTTTTGTTCGCTTTTTTTACATTACGAAGTCGTGTGCCCATTCTTTTCTACACAAAACCAATGCATTCTTTTTTGTCACTTTTTCTTCATCATATACGTACAAAAGGACTCAACAGGTATGCGCGCCAAGTACGTACGGGTTGAACCGCGCGACTTACCGCTCGAAACTGACCGACTGTACTACCTAGAAATACCTGAACTCCGTCAATTTTTTTAATTTTAATACCGAATATGGATTAAATTGTTCGTAAAACTTCAAAGCAAATAAAAAAGTGAAAAAATGATTTTTTCAAACTTCTGTGGTGGTCAGACCTCTTAACATCGCTCGCCCGATGGTCGTTGCGTCGCGTCAATATTTTCTATTCGTAATACGAGGAAAGAGGGAGAAAGGTTTACGATTATCAATTAACGCGCCTCATTTCAAACTCCTAGTCCCTCTCTCTTTCTCTCTTTTTTTCTCCCTCATAAATTCTTTTTACTCTTCCTCGTTTTCTATTTCTCCTCAACGAAACCATACTTGGGTATGTCCATTGTTATTTTTTTCTTTTCTCTTATTACCACGTCTTGATTTATGTACATAACTTGTGCGTGTGTGTAGATGTACACACACACACACACACACACATTTATATATTATACGTGTATATATACATAGTTATATATGTAAAATGTGCTTATGCGTAATTGTAAGGCCTATGTGTGTTTGTCTAGTAGTATGCATGGAAAGTGCAACAAACGAGATTCTACAATTTATTGCGAGGCAAGATAGAGCATATCGGCAGATGCAATCGACGAAAGAGCAAAACGATGCGGTCGAAAATCGCTAAAGAAAAATATTTCTTCTCTTCCATCTCTTTGTCTCTTGTTTGGTCAATACCAAAAAGAGAACAAGTAAAAAAAAGGTACAGTAACTTTTTCGTTCTCTCTCTCTCCCTCTGTCTCTTTTATATGTCTTCTTTGCTTTTATTCTTTGATTTTGTTCCGTTCAAGGGAATTATTTGACTGATAATTTATAAGTCCAATGTAATAGTCTTTTTGCATTACAACGATAAAAAAAAAGAGAGAGAGAAGAAAAGAAAAGGAAAAGGAAAAAAGGAACCGATCGCATAGATTCAAAATCGATTCGAATTACTACGACTCAAAATCGATAATGAATACTACACGATGGGAGAATTTTAGATTAAATTAATCTACGTTTTGTGAAATATCGATATCACGTTTTTAAATGTAATACGATCAAAGAATACATTTTCATTTAGATTCGCTATCAATTCACGTTTATATACTTGCATAGAAATAAATACATATGTTTATATAAATATGATTATATATCTATATCATTCTTCCTCTTTTTCTCTTCGGCAAGGATTAATTGAATACCAGACATGTGTCCAGCACAGTATGCTCCGAATCGAAAGAAAGATAATTTCGGATTCTCGTGGCATTCAGTTATTTCTACTGATAGTGCCGCTATTGCTTTTTCGTACTTGCCATCGTACCAGTACCGTAGAATTTATTGTCTTCTTGATCGATGTCGGATTTCAATCCATACATTTCGCGTAACTTCATATATGATATCTCCGTACTGAAATTCCATAGCTCTCTACGTATATATATGTATATACACAACGGGCTACGCGCAAAGATGCTTTGAATGTGTGCATCTATGTATACGCGTACGCAACACAATAGACATAAGATATAGGTAGACATATCCTACACATATTATCTATATACGTTCATCCGTGCAGAATCTATCTATACGAATAGTTGCCGAAGGTACAAGCTCACAGGTACCTATAGGTAAAATAACGACTGATATGTTCAAACGATACTACTGGCAGTATTCAGACGTTTTCTCATTTTATAGATTCGAAAATCAAAGACTATCTTCCTCGCTATCTACTCATATTAATTTTGTCATTTATGCTCTTTTACAGGCGAAGATAAATTAACGAATGTAATCTAAAGCTTCTTTTTTTCTCTTGCACTCTCTCTCTCTCTCTCTCTCTCTCTCTCTCTCTCTCTTCCTCCCTCGCACACACATATACACATGCAGATGTATACTTAGACGCACATGCACCCATGCACACATGCGTATGTTTATTTAGTAACTTGCTCAGGAAGTAACAAACAATTTTGATGATTACCGGTAAAATAACAGCGATCAATTGTCATAATTGACCATCACGAAACATCTGAGTGCTTGCCCACACGGTTGAAAGCAAAGTGGCTCGTTTAGTTCCGACTTAATTGGCGGCTTTAAAATTTCACCTCGGCTAGAACGCTGGTACGACTCACTTTGTCGTGATCGAAGTGTTGCCAATTTAAAAGCTTGTCCGAAACTCTTAGAAGATTCAAAACTCGATGATGGCACGAAACGCGAGGGAGATCGTTCGAAGAAGATAGAAGTAAATGTACTGTACACGCAAGGAAACACGAAAGAAGAATAGAATTGAGAGAGAGATAGAGAGAAAATATAACTCATACTAATTAATAGTAGTAACAAAATAAATGTCAACCAAACAGGAAAATTGAATTTCTCTGTATTTATTTGTCTGTATATTTATTGAGATCGAAAAAAGGAAGATTTATTTCTTATATCAAATTATATATTTTTATTTTTATTTCAAATAGAATTGAGAAAAAAGAAAGGAAAACAAAACATACATCCCCCTTCGATCTCAATAAATGTATAGACAAATAAAAAGAAATTCAATATTTCGTTTGATCGACGAGACCTAGTATTGGTTTAAATCGAGTGAGAGAAAAAGAAAGTAGAGAGAGAGAGAGAGAGAGAGAGAGAGAGAGAGAGAGAGAGACAGAGAAAGAGACAGATAGACGGAAAGCATAGGAAGTTGAAGGATGATGACGGTACTATTTGTCTCTGTCTTCCCACAAATTTGATTTCTACCACGAAAAAGAAAATGATTTCTACCAACGAAAAATTGTTGATTAATGAATATGGGGTTAAAAGTACACAGGGTTTCTTCCTACGTATCTACTTGGTCAAATAAACGAGCTGTTATATTACATGCTTTTTAATAAACTGTCTGCTATATAAAGTATGTATTTATGTATTTGTACACATTTTTGAAGGAAAACTCAAAATATTAAACGAAATTATTTACGGTATAAAAAAGTCTAATTATCAATACATTGTTATTTTATTAAAATTTCTACAAAATATAATGTATAAGAGTATAATGTTCCGTTAATATCAGATTGATGAGACAATACTTGGGCTAGTTGAAAAACTACTTCATTTGATTTAACTATATGACATGACATCGTGCACTTGTGATATTGTTGACCCGAAAGACATACTTAATTGCATAACATTAAACACGACTTTAGATTGCTACAGCACGTAAATTAGATAAATGGAATAAAAAATAATTACAAATATGATAATTATAATAATTAATAAACGCAGAATTGTTCCAAAATTTCTCATTCAAGATAGAAAGTTCTTTTCCTTCCAACATTCTATTGTACTTAAAAATATACTAGATGTCGTGCACATATTCAAAAATTCTATCCAATTTTACAAATATCAATTATGTTTTAAACTAGAAATTCTAAGAAAGAATTCGTTGAATTGTATCTTTGTGTACAATTTATAAGCTTGCTTACCTCGCTCACTATAATTTTGAATAATCTGAAAAATTATATATTTCGTATTTGGAAAATTCATCAATAGTGTTTATAACTGATAGAAAAGACTTTCAATTATTTTAATGCGTGTTGCTAGCAGAATTCGATAAAATTTTCGTTGAGATCGCATTTTTTCTCGTGACTTAACTCGTGTATTAAATATCTCGCGAGTTAAAAAAAAATAAAATGAGCAATAAAATAAGAAGAAAAAGATTATAATGATGACAATAATGGAGACAACGACAAAGATGAATCATTTACAAGCCGACGAGAACAAATACGAATAAGTAGGCGAAAGAGACGCCTCGGCAAACGGAAATTCCGTTCGACGAAATCCTCTCTATGCTCTTGACGCAGATATTTATATTTATATATTTTTTCTAACGGTATATTTTGCACAGAGTAATCTCGATGCTCGGACGGCATCATACAAATCGTACGCTTCATCGACGTAATCTCGTCGTTCTTGTAGCGAAGATTCTAAAGCCAAGCAGGATACCAATGCAGTTCACAATCACAAACCAATGAGTTGTCTATGTGAAATAATAACAGAGATAAAGTCATAATTCATAGTATTAGTTCGTATTTCTTATATATTTTATGAGTCATATATGCGAATTCATCTCGTAATGATAGTTTCTTTTATAATTTAATATTTTGACGAAGTCTTAATATCTTACTGTGAAGTCAATAAAATTTTCTACGTCTGAAATCAGAATTATTCATCGAGTTTTTCTCATTTCATAACAGTCGGTATGTTGCAATGTATCGACGGTCCTTTCTGTCACTTCCTTTGGTGTGTGGGTACGTTTATTCTTCTGCAAACTGAGCGTTTCCAAAGAGTTCAGTCAAAGCCGTATAAGAACGTATATTGTTGGCTCTTATATCCAGGTGACACAAATGATGGAGTCGTCTCATATACACTTGTGTTGTAGGTGTGTGATTTGTATAAGCGATACGCCATGTGTACCACCTATCATTCATAAATTCACGCTTGTGGAATGCTTTGCCGTATTACTACCGTCTTCAAGCAATGGCGTTGGAAATACAAATTTCTTTCAAAAAAGAACTACGTAATTTTTTGCAAAAATGGAGAGACCGTGTTCTATTTCAAACATTAAAGAAAACTGAACGCTCTTACAATACCGTTTAAAGTCTGCTGAAGTGAGAAAGTAAATTTACTTTTCAAGGAAAAGTTTAGAAGCAATTCAATTATACTCACCTTCAAGGCCGATAAATGCGTCTGGATCTAAATGAATGATTTCATTTCCGTCAAGTTCCGAAGAATTAAATTGCAACAAATGGAAAAACGCACAAGCCGATAAAGTGCGATTATTATTATGCGTCAATTTTAACAAATCGAAACTTTTCAATCCTGCATAAAATTCGCACATCAATATTAATTCTACCATCTCCTTAAGCAAGTAACTAAATTAATTACTATATTTCATCGTGTAATATTTTTTGAAGAAAATAGAACAGAACTCTCAGAGAAAGTAGCAGTTTAATTTGTATTAAACTTTCTTTCGTGATATAATTTTATCTGGATTATACAAATAACGTTAAAATTTTGTATTTGACGTCTAATTTTGTATTTGATCGTAGATACGGATGAGACAGTGATTAATCAAAAATCAATCAAATCCATTAGCTTACCTGGGAAATTACCTTCCCTGATTGAATGTATTTTATTCTCTTGCATCTTCAGTTTCTTCATATATCCAACATGGTGAGAGCATATGTTGGTATGCTCGCTAATTCATTCCCTCCCAAATTGAAATGTTTTAATTTTCGACTGTTAGCATAATTTGCATTACGATTAAAACACGTCCAGTCACGTTGGAATAAAGTAGTAATAAATAAATTGAAATATCGTATTTGTCGAGTCCGTTGAATGCGTCCGCTTCTATAAAGGATACCTCATTTCCGTAGAAAGTGACAATTTCAAGCGTGTCAAGGCATTCGAAAGCTTAGGCATGAAGGCCATTTATCTTATTGTGATTGAGATTTACAATAATCAGATGATAAAAATATCTCAACGCAATCGATGTAACGGTTGCTAAATAATTTTGCGAAATGTTCAACTGCGTCAATTTGTTTCCTCGAACAATGATTAAAAATATTAATACTTAATAGGATTTATAAAGTTCAAATCATCGTTTAATCTTTCAATCATTACCAGTAGATATTTCTCTTAAAACCTCTAACCTAATTCTATTAGCGACAATAGAGCAAATTTGTTATTTCATGAAAGTACTCTATAGTTTTCTGCCACCTCAACCATCTAATACGACTCCTTCTCTTCTCCCTTTTCCCATGGCTTACAGGTTAGTACGCTCAGGATAAACGCTGGACATTACGCAAATTTGTGATAGTAAGACGTACCGTTTCGCTATGATAAGATTATAAAGCGTCGACACAATGCACAACTATATCGCGTGTTGATTGGGTCGAGTGGAGTCGTAAGGAGTGTAGTAGGGTAAGGAACCAACGCAGCACAATCGGCACTACCACCACCTACCTATCACTCTCTCCCTCCCTCTCTCCTACTCTCACTCTCTCTCACTCTCTCTCTCTTTGTCTTTTGACTGTCTGCTTTTCTTTCTCTCTTCATCTATTTATATATCCATTTCTTTTTCATTTCTTCGGAGAATCAAGACGTCTTACGTTTCTCTACCTTTACCAAACTTATATACATATCTATATAGAGTATGTAGGTGCGTAGGACAGGACGGATTTGCTAGAGTCCCGCGCCACTGTAGTAACACCGAAAATACTCTCATATATATATAGTTCGTGAAGGAAAAGAAAATTTCTTTTTTTTACAGCAATACAGAGATTATCGAATGTTATGTTTAATTTGAACCGTTGAAAAAAATTGTCTCCGAGCAAAATGTTACAATAGAACGATACATATTTGTATCACTTTTTAAATATATACCCCAGTTTTCTGACAAGCATTCTTAATTTCAATATGACCGAAACTTACATACTTTCGTATACACATGCGAAAGTGTAATACATATACATTCATACATATACATCCATACAGATACATATATGTCCATCTTGCTTGTAAGTTAATGACAAGCACATCGTCGTTATGCCGAACCCAGAAACAAAGTGCTTTTAATCCGAAAGTTAATAATTTATTATTTTCCTTCCATTCATCCGTTCTGACAAAAGAAAAAACACAAAAAGAATAAAAGTATCATGTCCTCATAAGCATTTCTTTTTATTCCCGCTTATTTTTATTCCCGCGAATAAAAATTCTCTCTTTTTCTCTTTGCTCTCCCTTTCGTTCTTTCCACTCGTTGCTTCTCTCTCTCTCTCTCTCTCTCTCTCTCTCTCTCTCTCTCTCTCTCACTTCTCTATCTTTCTCCTGCTTTCCTTTCAACGCTTTGCAATCTCCTTTGCATATCCGATACGTCCATCTCTCAGTCTCTCTCTCTCTTTTTCTATCGCTCTCACTCTCGCTCTTCGTATAACGTTTGAGCCCTTATTACCATCCTTACCCTTCTACCTTCTCGTTCTCTTTTTTTCTTTCTCTCTTAAAGACTAACGTGTCTCGCTATTTATCTTACTCTCTGAATACGAGTTCTGTGCCATGAGTACTCTCTAGACCTTAGCAATGTTCTCCAGTACCTCATTTAATTTTTCCACCAAAGTTCACGATCTGCTTTGCTAAATGCCGTTGTGTCCAGGACTTCGAAAGAGAGGTCATTTTTAAAAATGTTATTTTCTCATTTCGTTCGAGGAAAGATTAAGAAAGATCGTGGGAAAATTTTCAAAGCAACGCTTTCTAAGAAAGATCGCTTGAAATGATCAATTAACGTTTTCGAATGGCAAAAGAATAAGAGACTTGCACGGACATAAGTAGGAGTAAGAGAATGAAAGGTCGATGATAACGGGAAAAAAAGCGGAAGAAGAATAGGAGGACAACGATGTGGACGAGGATGAATTAACGATAAATATAGATTTTCTACTTC
Organism: Dolichovespula sylvestris; assembly: GCA_918808275.2. Lineage (NCBI taxonomy): Eukaryota > Metazoa > Arthropoda > Insecta > Hymenoptera > Vespidae > Dolichovespula > Dolichovespula sylvestris. Next base: position 42,435 of record CAKKNJ020000182.1, read on the forward strand.
CTTAATGAACTTATTTTGACCAGTCCACGTTATTCTCTTGTTAAATAGATTAAAGCCGTACACGTATTTATTATTGTTTTTTAATTTATGTACTTATTCATTTTTTCTTTTTCAAATAAATCCAATCTCATGCGCTCTCTCGTAGATACGTACATATGCGGCAACAATTTGATTGCAATATCGATCCAAAGAGTATATATATCGTGCGCGTTACGTAAGATTTGTAAAGGTAGAAGGAAAAGAATAAAAGGAAAAGAAGGAAAATGGGCACAGAAAACATGAAATCACAGAAATACACAGAAATCAGGTAAAATCGTAATGAAAAAAAGGGCGAGAGAGAGAGAGAGAGAGAGAGAGAGAGAGAGAGAGAGAGAGAGAACAAGAATCGTGGCTGGATCACTGACCGTCTTTTTTCTTGCGATTATACGCCGTTGTATAACGTCATCCCTTGAAAACGGAACGTTATTAATCCGCACATTTTAACTTATCGAAAAACGGCAAAGCAATGCGGTTTTCCGTTTGCAACGTTTGTTCTAATTCAGTCATTGATTCTATATGAACTTCTCTTCCTACATTCATATTACTAACGTTTAAGAATGTTAATATCACTTAATGAATTTCTAACTATACGAATCAATGTTAAGAATTATTCGTCATGCGTGTCGTTGTCGTCGTCGTCGTCGTGTCGTTGTCGTTTTCAGTTCATCGAACGACCACGAAAAGAGCAAGATTGATTCATAGATTCATTTGAATCACGATTCTGCTTTCTATTGTTAGCAACAATAACCTTTTAAGTAAGTAGGAGCCATATTTAAATTACTTTCAAGCTCGTTCACTTGTTCGCTCGCTCGTATGTTGACATATGTAGTATCTCACTTACAATCGAATACACCGATAAAAACATGATTTATTCTTATAATAATACATACAGTAAGTAAGAGAATTCGGAAATACAATACAGAGCTATCGTAGCTGTTAAGAACATAACTGGAGGAATAATACGAAAATTAAATATGTTTATTAAGTGATTTTTTTTTCCTGTACGAAACTACTTATGACGTAAAATGAATATTACGATGATATGAATTTGATTTACTTAAACGTTCGATAACTTCTGACCTTATTCGATATAAATAATCAATTATTTAACATAACTTATTCCTAAGTTTTCCGATAATGTGTGTGTGTGTGCGCGCGCGTGTGTGTGGAATGGAAGATTCCAGCGTCGGTAATTGTATATGAGTAAAAACGTATGAGACAAGCCGATCGACAATTTTAAACAAAACACGAAGTTCTAGAGAAGGTAGTATGTAGGTTATGTGTAACCGAGCTAATCGGCAGCCGATCAAAAGAATGGTGTATTTTCGGAAGAAAGTGCGTAGAAAACCAGCGTCAGAGAGATAGCCGATCTAAAGAATAGCCTGTCCTTGGGAGAAAATATGCAGAGGACATCAGAGAAGTACAGATTATAGTATGATCTGTTCTTGGAGAGAAGTGCGTTGGTTTATAGGAGTGCGGCATCAGAAAGATAAGCGACGAATAATAACTAAAGGGTAGTAGAAATTACTGAATAATAAGTACTGATATACAGTGACTCACGAAAGTATTTGAACACTTGCCATGAAATACTTTATTAATTATAATAAGTGTATTATAGAACACTTATCGAAGTATTATTAACATATTATTAACATTGGAGATATGTCTCTCTAGATTATATAGGTATAGTTTCAAGCAAATCGAAATATATATACAATAGTTATGATTTATTTCTTACAAATATAAAGATTGCTGAAGCCACAAAAAGTATTTGAACAGGTAACTTTTGAGCCTTTAATATTTACTAGTACTACCTTTGGCACGAATAACACCTTGCAAGCGATTATGCATACTCTTTACTAATTTTTCTGTAACACTTGGTGATATGGAACTCCATATTTCGAGTATTTTGTCTTTTAAACTTGTTTTTGATTTTATATTAAATTTTTGTAATTCTTTTCCTATTATTTCCCATAGATGTTCAATTGGGTTAATATCAGGGCTTTATGGTGGCGTGACTAACATGCGAGGGGTATTGTATATAATCCATTCCTTAACAATTCCTGCGGTATGTTTAGGATCATTATCTTGTTGAAAGTAAAAATATTCGTAAATACCCAATTTTCTTGCACTTTCCTCTAAATTTTGTTTCAAAATGTTCAAATATTTGTATTTATCTATTGTTCCTTCTAAGAAAATCAAATACACGGTACCACCTGCTGCCATACACCCCCAGATCATAATTGAGCCACACTCGTGTTTTACCGTAGCACACAAGTTCTACACTTCCATCTCTGTATTTGCTCGTCTCAAAGACGTTAAATTTCGATTAATCTGAAAATATTACTTTATTCCATAAAGAATCATCTTTGCTAATAAATTCTTCGGAGAATATAATCTTTTCTTCTTATTATTATCACGAATGTATGGCTTCTTTCTGGGAACCCTGGTATGAAAATCATTTTTACGTAGTACTCTTTTACATAATTCTGGATGTACATCTTTCTTGAAGTTCTGGTTAACTATCGTTGCAAGTTCTGTAGCAGGAATCTTTGGATTTTTTTTTTATTTTACGGATCAAAGCTCTTTCTTCTCGTTCCGTTAATTTCTTTGGTAGACCTGAGCGGTATTTATTTTTTTATAATTCCTTTAAATTTCGATTTTTTAATAATGTAATGTATCGTAGATCTATTTATATTTAATAATTTACTTATTTCACCGTATGTCTTTCCTTCTTTGTGCCACTTGACAATTAATATTCTCTTACTTTCAAAAATTTCAGGTCTTTTCGGATACATGATCAATATCGTAATATTTCACCACGAATACTGGAATGTGACTAACAAATGTACATAAAACAACAACTAACGACAATTAATGTTTACAATTAGTACCGGGAAAACTTTGTTTACATTAATTCTTGACCTTATAGTTCGATGTGTTCAAATACTTTTGTGGCTTCAGCAATCGTTAAGTTTGTAAGAGATAAATCATAACTATTTTATATATATTTCGATTTGCTTGAAACTATACCTATATAATCTAGAGAGTCGTACCTCCATCCAATGTTAATAATATGTCGGTAAGTGTTCTACAATATACTTATTATAATTAATAAAGTATTTCATGGCAAGCGTTCAAATACTTTCGTGAGTCACTGTAAGTGGGGATGTAAAGACTACGAGTTAAGGAAATAACAGGGGATCGGGCAGTCTTGAATCGACCGATGAAAAGAAACACATAATTGAGAAAAGAGTAACGACAGAGTAAAGAGTAAAGCGTTGAGTTTGGAGAAGTCCAGGAAGGGAGCTAAGCCCGTAGGCGAACAATGTGTGCGAGAGACACTAGTATTTTAGTATTAATGACTTAGCTGTAGTGCTTTATTTGTTATATTTGTTAATAAAACGCTTTTTACTGTAAGAGCAGTGTGTCGAATTCTATCTCACACGTTGAATTACGAAAAATTTCCTACATATATACATATATATTGCTTTGAGCTGGCTTGGAGAAGTTCGTAGTAAACTTGAAACTAAAAGGCCGTTTCTAAGCACCCAGGAGAGTGATAGAAAACAACGGGTTGTCAGTTGTTTTTAAAGGGAACTAGGCCTGAGAAGACGTGTCTCGCGGACGTCTGGATAAATATTTACATATTTTTATTAAGACGATTAATTTGTTATTGTTCTTGATTAATTATTATTATTCACCATTTATAAAGTTCTTTTTCATTGAAACGTGTGATTGAGTGTATCAATATATATATATATATATATATATATATATATATATATATATATATAAATATATATATTTGTAATATCCGAGAGGTTTCAAGAAGTCACTTAAGCAAGAGTTTAATGTGAGCGTTTTCTTTTCGTTTTGAAATAATATTCTGTTTTAGAGCAAGAGCGTTTATTCCTCGTTTCGAGATTTTGTTTTGTTTAAAACGAGAACATTTTGTCGAGAGTAGCTTTAAGAGGTTCAAAGAGTTAATACGTGTTTGTTCCCTCTGTTCATATTTCACAAATAAACCTATATTTATCGTTACATCTTCCTAGCTCAAACCTAATTAATTCTATCTTAATATAATTTCTACAATTTTGGGGGCTCGTCCGGGATCGAGCTAGGACAACGTGTGAAATATAACGAAAAAAGGCGTCTATCGTTAGTGTGATCTACGACGACGTGTGTTCCGAGTCAGAGTTGAATAATTCGAGTGAGCCAGCGGTTCGTTTAGAAGACGTGCGCGTTCCGACAGTTTACAAGAATATTCAAGATTGTCGACAATTTAGCCAGTGATAAGACGGAATCCTTGGTGCAAGACGAGTCGATAATTGTGAGATAAAGACGTAAAAAGAAATAGACGATTAACAATGACGGGACTGACACGTGAACTCGAGGCTCTCACAGTTGCTGAGTTTAGAGCTATTTTTAAGAATAAAGGACTAGCTGTAGGAGGAACAAAGGCTGAGCTTCTTGAACGATTAGAAGCAAATCGCATAAGTGAAGCGTTTCTACCTTCAGGTTTTGACGAATGCAGTGAACAACAAAGTGACACAGGTGATAGTGGTGCTGTATCGATGGTTTTACATCGAGAAATTGAGTTAGTAAGACGTGGAAAAGAATTAATGGCGCGAGACCTTGCAATAGCCAAGCGAGAGCTCGAAATTTTACAACGTTTCCAGGTTAAAGAACAAGCTGCAGAAGAGACGAGCAGAGGGGAACAGAGCGTACCCCTTACACCAATTGTGTCGATTAGAACGGCGGTAGTGCCGACTTCTGCAAAAGTGAATGTGACAACAATAGCGGATCTTTTGAGTAATTTCGACAGGAGTTTAGATAACTTTGAGACATGGGACAGATAGATGTCTTTCTTAAAGACGGCCTACAATTTAGATGATAATATGACAAAAATTCTTATTGAAATGAGATTAAAGGGAAGAGCACTCGATTGGTTTCACTCAAAGCCCGAATTTATTGAAATGATATCTAATAATTTGCTAGTTGCACTCAAGGTCATGTTCCATCATAAACCAAATAGAATAATGTTACGACGAAGTTTTGAAGACCGTGTGTGGAAGAAGAATGAGTCATTTCATGATCATGTTCATGAAAAAGTTATCCTAACAAATCGTATTGCGGTAAGTGATGAAGACATCGTTGGATATATTGTTGAAGAAATTGCAGATCCTCACCTGCGAGGCATAGCACGCGTCCAACGTTTTACTTCTAGAGAATCAATCTTGGCAGCATTTGAAGAAATCACGCTACGTGATAATAACGGTGCATCGGCGAACAGAGACACAAAGACAAATTAATAAGTTTCACGAAAGTAAGCGCAAGAATGATAACCGTGAGGAAGATGTGAAAACTGCGACGGGTGAAAAGAAAGAATCCGGTGATGAAGAAAGAATAATTAAACGATGTTATAATTGCGGTAAGAAATCTCACGTCAGTGGTACGTGTCCTGACAGAAACAAAAACCGAAATGTTTTGGTTGCGATGAATATGGGCATAAAATGTTGGATTGTCCTAAAAAGGAAAAAGCCGAGACCAATTGCATAGTAGCATCGTCGATGTCGAATAAACACAACGTAGACGTAAAAATAAATAACATTCTAATACCAGCGATTCTTGACGGTCATGCGCGCAGATGAATTTATTAGAATCGGAGCACCTAAATTAATTGACAAAAGAATTCCATTCAGCGGTGTGGGAACCGAGTCGAATACAACATTGGGAAAGTTTAACACGACGTGTTAAATGAATATGATAAATTATTAGAGGAGTTACGTGACAATGAAATACTTGTTAATAATATGCAAAGTAAAGTCGACCAGTTGGTTATACCAACACCTAATAAATAGGGTTATGAAATTTTATTGGCTAGAAACAGAAAAAGGAAACGCGACTTTTAGCCGATATATTACGGTTAAATGTATTATTTTTATGTTTACAAATGATATATGGAGGCAATGAGATGAAACGAGAAGATGGAAACAGAACGAACGAGCATGAGCTTTGACTTGGCACAAAATTTAATTCTACTATACTGCTCGTTCGCGGTTATTGCGCTTATGTTTGCTCGACGATAATGTAGTTATGGAATTTACATTTATAAGATTTTATTTGTCGTTAATGATCCTACGCTTATTTTCTACTTCATTTATCTTCGATGTTCTAAGTATATTTTTCTTTATTATACCTATATCTACTATGTATCGAATTTAATGGACAGTTCGTTGATCTTCTTTGCTATTATCGTTAATTATCACGTTTCGTGTATGTGTCAAACATCTGCTACTAGGCGATACACTCTCGTCGTGATTCGACCGAACGGTTGAGTTGAATTGACCTACGACGGATCTGGGAATCGAAGGAAAATAATTTCGTTCTTATTGATAAACAATTCTGTCGCTTGCTCGATGCATGAGTCACAGAAAATATTCTATTTGCAGGATCACCGAACGTGTTTGTTTTTTTCTTACTTCCTCGCTCTCTCTCTCTCTCTCTCTCTCTGTATTCTTTCTTAACTCGCCCTGTACCATTCAGATCACGTTCGAACGATATTACTTTTCCGTTAAAACGATCTTGTGAAGAACGTCTAAGAGATATAACTTTCGACGCCACGTGTCACAAGCAAGAGAAACAGTCAACGTTGAAGAAGAGGAAAAGAACATAAAAAAAAACATGCTCAATTTCCGACGGTAAGCGAATAAAGTTTAATCACTTTCTTCCACGAGAGAAAATACACTTGTGTCGATCGGTCACTAACGACTAATAAACGAAAAATCTTGAAAATCCAATGAAACATAAACAGATAAACGATAGAGAGATGAGCATGTATTCACCAATTCTACTAATGAAACCAACGTGTTTGTCACTGCAAACTTTGGGTCCTCTCTTTGTAGGAGGACGATATAGGGAAAATTCGTTGAGCACGAGATTGATACAGAAGAAGACAGAGAGAAGACGTCGAAGAAAAATTATCACTTTGTCGACGTAAGATGATAATCCTTTTGCTCTTGTGATGACGGCTTGATGTAATACGTACGGTACGGATCGAAAAAGAACCGTGCTCGTTAAAACACGATGTATTTACGTGTTTTTAGAAAGAGATACGATACTAATAATGATAATGATATGCGATCGCGGTGATACGTTGAATGATTTTTAAAAATACAGCGGAGAATAAAAAAAAAATGAATATCTCAGCTGTTTGTCCGTTCGCACGTAGAGATCGAGGACTATAATAATTATATAGTAATGGTCCACAAAATATAGTAAAAGAGAAAACGAACGGGTTGTCGTGTGTCGTAACGAATAAACGATCCCACTGTATGTCTGTCGAGAAGCCGCGCTTTGCTAACTTGAACAACCGTTCAGAACAAGGTATCGCAGTTAACTGATCTCCGCTCGTTCGCGTGGATTTTTCGAGCGGTCAATCGGTGTCGTGCCGACGACGCCAATATTCTGTGTTTATCTTTCTCTCTCGAAGCAGTGGCAAGAGTGTTGAAACCCGTAAGTACCGCAACTTAGCTTCATACCTGCGACGCAGGAAAAAAAGGAGAGTAGCACTTTTTTTTATTCTAGTTCATACTCTTTCTCTTTATTTCTCCATCTTTTTCTCCTTCTATTTTTGTTTGTTCTTTTTTCTCCTTTCCTCTTCTCTCTCTATCGTCTATTCTCCATCTGTTTATCACATTCATTCTCTCTCTCTCTCTCTCTCTCTCTCTCTCTCTCTCTCTCGCTCTCTTTCTCTCTCTCTTTCTCTTTAAATTTTGTACTAGAATAGAAGTCCTACATTTCGGGTAGAGAGATTTTTTAAACGCCCGTGTGAAAATCTAAATCAAAATCTCCTAACAATGGACAATTTTGAATCAAAAGTACGCATATTAATAGATAGTACATGTATGTGATCTGGCTAAGGTGCTCTAATGTTGTTAAGAATATTCTAATGTTTAATTATTAGTTAATTATATTTCATGTACCTTATACATTGGTTAGTTAGTAAAATAATCTGAATTATTAATTATTCTCATTTGAGTTTGTGATTTATATTTGTCGAAAGATTAAATTAAATTCTAAAGAAATTTTTTTTTCCCATAACGTCTGGTAAAGGGAGAACTTGGCACACATCTTGGTGTGCTCGTTTCAGCTCCATGTGCACCAAAATTTGTGACTGTATTTTAACGTAGAACTTGATTTTAATAAAATAAAATTATGATTTTAATTGAACATTGGGAAAGAAAATACAAAAAAATTGTTTCTCGACTTTAATAATATAAAAGCATAAAATATGGAACAATTCTATTCGCGTACGGGTGGCAATGTGGGATCGGGGACGGAATGTTACATTGTTTCAATTTCTTAAATCTACTCCATTACACCTATCACTATAAGAGCAATTTGAGTGACAACATGATAAAATTAAAATATGACTAAGAGCCATTCTCCAAAAATTCCGAGGAACCTTCGAAAATAACTCAATAGCCTAATAGATGCACTCTTGAGCCACAGTTTGGGGGGGGGGGGGGGACTTCTTTGACATATAGCTTCTTCTTTGCTTCGTGCCCTAACCACTACTTGATAACTACCATTAATTCCAAAAAACTAAAGTGGTCCTTTATTCTAAAACGTGTAAGAAAACTGATAAATCTAACGCAATTTCAACGCTACCCTGAAAAGAACAATCGAGAAATCATAAGAAGAACAACGAGAATTAACATAATAATTGCTGAAGATCCTGTGCCTAGAGTCTACGAGCTGTGATTCAACAAGTTGCTTTGTCTTTTGTCAATGACTCTACTCTACATTTCTCTTTAAAAGCAATGCCTCTATTGAGATTTTTCTTTTACCAGTTCAAAGTGATTAAATATTTATTTAATAGTTATTTAAAAATACGCAGCAAACCCTTGGACGCTTCTTATTATCAGCGAATATTATGATTATTATAAGAAATTCTTGGACAGTTGCGCTTGCAATCCAGAGACTATCAATCGCGAATGCCTTTTTGCTTATTCTTTATTAGAACTCGTGAATATCCATTCTTTCTCGCGTGAGAAAATATTTAAAAGTGTTTTAAAATATTCAAAATCTCAAGTAATTATAAACATGTTTGAACAAGAAGACCTTATCCTGATCTAATGAATAAATCGAAATACAAGAAACCTAACAAATTTACTAGTGGTCACTCTATGTTCTTTGACTAATTAATTACAACCAATCACTCGTGCCGAATCAGACTTTTCGTTCTCTACATAATCAGAGTGTCTTAAAAATTCACTTACTAGTTAAGAAGTTCTGTGAAGGCTCCAAAACACTCGTCCGCCATGATACTTGCAGCGGAGATATTCTGGGAGACCATCGTTGTTTACTTGTCAGAGGACAAAAGAGAACTGATCCGGTAATCGTCAAAGTCAATAAAAAGAACCATATATGTTAATATAAGAAGTGACCAACGATCCTGGGATAAAAATGTTTAAATATTGGAATTTTATATTAAAATTATTTTAAGTTTCTCGCGTATTACCGTCTTTTTAAAGTTTGAACTGTAAAAATATCGTTTAAATAATTATAAAATAATCGAAAGTATTAATTATTTAAGCAAGCAAATATAAACGTAGATAGTTTACTTGTTGTGAAACGAAAGGACACTGACACGAGAACTGTCTAAGTCGTTTACACATTTGGTTTATTTACGGTTACTTACTTACAATGATTAAAACTTTAAAATTTTTATTTGACGAATGCGTATACGAGTAAAATAAAATTATGATAAAGGAGTGTATTTTAAATTTTATAATGTTTAAACATTAATTATATTTTGTTTCTACATGTATGTTTTACATTATTATTTATATATTTTATATTTATTATTTAAGCCATTTTCTTTGAAACTGTTGTAAGTCCACTTTCCGCAAAGACATAATATTCAGTTCAAAAATTATACTACGTAATTTCTCTACTTCATTTTTATATGTGTAACAACATTGTTAATGACATAAAAATTTTCGTTTGTTCATTGGAATTTTGATACTTCTCCGGTTTATTGTAGAGTATAAAACTCAGAAGTGTTTTGATTTCCTGAAAAAGTAATAAAATAATAAAAATTTCATAAAAAAATTGATTTGATTGAATTGAAATCCCATATTTAATATTTTATAAATGTATGATTTTCACATTTTGTTGAGTTTAAAAGTAGTATAAGCCCCTTTGAGGACATCAAAAGTATAAATTTCTTTTCATTAATACTTTAAAAACGATCACACTATAAACTTAAATCAATTTAATATTTAAAAAATCTAAAATGATTGTATTAAAATATACCAATATTTTTCAAACCATTAGAATACAAACCCTTAAATATCTCCATATAATATAAAATGGACTTACATCACTTTCAAAGAAGACGACTCGTTTATATAATTGAAAATAAATTATGTATAATAATTCATAATAAATCTTGTTTCTTAATTCGAATAAATAAGAAACACATGTTGTTTCTACATGTTCGGCTGATTTGGTTCCTGTCCAGCATCATTCATTTTCCGATCTGAAAGTACGTAAAGAAATATCGATCATCAATTAAATAAGTTTAATCTAATAATATCGAATAAATTCAATAACAAAGGAAAAATTCGAACCTGCTTCGGTACATAACTCTCCGGAACGATCCGGTACATCGGAGATATTGGTCTCAGCACGACTTTCTTGGTTATCTGGTAATATTTTTCTCCAGTATGTTCTCCTTGTGGATTTGAATACCTTTGTAGCTTTGTTGTAATTTGTATTCCCCCCGGTTGTACTTTTCGAGTCCGATCGGCTTGACGATAACATATTCAAAACTGAAAACGATCCATTACCGTTATCTAATCTTCTCTCTCTCACTTTCTCTCTCTCACACACTCTCTCTCTCTCTCTCTCTCTCTCTCTCTCTCTCTCTTTAATATCCAGAAAATCAATTTATAGATTATATATGTATATGTACCATGCAAATGTTCGTTAAAACACAAAATTATTTTATTTTTTAAATTATTATCACAATAACAGAGAAAGGAACCAAAAGGAAATATAGGCAAAATAAAACGACTATCACGGTTTTAATGAAGACAGAAAATCACCAAATAAAGACCGCCTGTTGATCGTGTTATTATTTACTACGAAGAAACATTTTGTACAGGCCCAAAATATTTAAAGACATTATTTTTTTACATGGTAAAAAATACAGTAGTAAATAAATTCTTTGGCTTTCCGTTATTTTATAATACTATTCTGTTATTATATAGTATCTTTCTATTATTCATCTGTTCTTTTCATACGTAAAAAAAAGTATCATTGTGTATGTAAAATATTCACATATATTCTAAATACAATTAATTGTAAAATACGACTAAATCGTTATTCTGTCATCGTAAAATATTAAGTGTGTAATCCATGTCATAATTTATGTAAATTTCAGATTTGTAAATTTATTCAAACGAAAATTCCTCTTGAGTAATCACGTAACATGATATTTCCAAAGTATATCAATATGGTATCATTTGTACAATGGTATTTACATTTGTACAATACAAGTCGAGGAATAATAAGAGATATATGTGGAAAGTGAATAAATGCGAAAAAAGACTATTGAAAGTTTGCAGGTGGAGTGATACTCTTTCTTTCCAATTATTACTTCCAATTTACTTCCAATTATTTCTGACTGTACTTTTCCTGGAAAAACCGATAAACGTATACATATGTATTTACGTCATATATTATAATGTTTCGGAAGATAACGTTTCACGGTGATTTCGACGACGCACGGTCACGTAAAAGTCACGTTTATTAGATCGACCTAATAGATCTTTCAAGCGAATTATCATTTTATATGTTATAATTTATACTCACTTTCATAATTTCATAAAGAACTTTTATTCGTCACTTATGTTCATAAATAGAAACTATCGCACTGAAATCTACGACTCTACGTCTGGTATTATCATTAACAAAACGACTCATATGACTGTAGATTCAGAGGGTTACTAAACTAAACTTTTAATTTATCAAATGATATCTGATCGCGCGTCTAGCAACGTTTAGCTTTTCAGGAAACCTTTATCTTAACTTAGATTCATATTGAGAGACGAACGTGTATGTGCATGTGTGTGTGTGTTTATATATATATATATATATATATATATATATATATATATATATCATGGAAGAGGTATACAAGAACACATAACTCCATAATAGCAGCAACGTATGATGGTTTTCAAATTAATAATATAATAGCTTTTTTCATACATATTCCCTTTCTCTTATTGTACAAATGTAAATACCACTGTTCAAATGATACCATATTGATATATATTGAAAATTTCACGTTACGTTCAGCGATTACTCAAGAGTAATTTTCATTCGAATAAATTTAAAAATCTGATATTTACATGAATTATAAGATGAATTACACACATAAATGTGTACCATCTTATGTTAGTTGATATTTCTTAGACGCGCGCATTCGTCGTAATAATTTCTATAAGAAAGAAGTAAAAAGATTTCCTTTTTTACACACCTATCAAATCGATATATAAGAAGAAGGTTCAGAACGATTCTATCAAGTATAAAAGAAGAATGAAAAAAAAAATAGAAAAAAATTTACGAGATATAACGTAATTGATATTCTAAATAAATTAAAAAAATAAATATAAAAATAATGCAAATATTAGAAAAAGAAATTATAGAAATACCTTTGACTCGAATGAAGTGTTTTCTTCGATATTCTTTAAATATCGAGCAACCGGATATGGCTACAGTTGTTGAGGAAGTTTCACAATCTTGCGAAGATCGTCGTAGCTTCTCCTGTAGAAGATATTTTTCATCTTAATATGTGGAGTATTTGTTTTATGAAATAATAATTCCTATTTGATGAGCAACATAATATGTTATATTGAACGATTAGAAATAAGAAGAAAGAAAATATAATCGATAACGTAAGTTCCATCGAGTCCTCATCGAAAGAATAAAAGAGAATTTCAGTTTACGTTTAAGGATAGAAAATTCTCGGAGAAACATGTTTTCAACGCTAGAACTCTTGGAACTATAATGAGAGAAAATACGATTATGAATAGTGTGAGGATTGAACGTTTGCATTGCCAGAGATCTTCGGATTTTCAAGTTGGATGATAATGAAAAGAAAAATGTAAATGGAAATGTTATATTTCTATCCTATCGCAAACAAAAGTTTCCCATTTAAAATTAATATGTATTACGTTTACAAGCGCTTTGATCAAAGAGATCGTTATATGCAGAAAATATATATATCAGTTTAGTATATATATTTTTGTTTTTTATTTTATAGTTCGTTTCCGTCGACATTATAATGATATCAAGCGTACAATAATAAAAAGAATCAAGTTCTTTACTTATACATGGGAGGAAAGCGGTAGTATATAGATTTCTTCGTTATCGGCGATTAGTTTTCGTAATGACACTAATACATGCGTATATATTTTATTACGAGGAAAGAAAACAGTAATGCTCTCTGCTTTAAGAAGTAAAAAATAATATCCAAGCATCCTGATTTTATCGTTTAATATACATACCCGTACTAAAGAAAAAACATTTGTATCTTCATTCTTTGCCATTAAATAATTTCAATAATCTTTCGCTATTTTCAGCTGTAATACTTACAGTTATCTAGTTTGCCTATCGACTATAATTACGGTATAATCACTAATACGCACACAATTTGGAAATTGTCTCGTTTCTCGAAAACCGAAGAATCCCGATAAATCGTTTTATTTTACGATTGTAACATACACACAAATGAGAAAAAAAATAACCTGTGACACGATATCGAATAAAAATACATTAGAATTATTTTTCACAGAAAGGAACGCGTAGTCTCTTATAACCTAGTTACTTAGCAATGCAGAGAAAACAAATGGAAATTAAGTATATAATACCATTTGTAAAAAATATTTCGATGAATACAAATATATTAATTCGATCAGTTCTTTCATAATTTCGTAATTTTGTTTTTCTTTAATACAAAGAGAAAGAAAGAGAGTGAGAGAGAGAGAGAAAGAGAGAGAGAGAGAACGAGAGAAGGGAAATGAAGAGAAAGAAAATGTTAATCGCATGGCATATATTCCTTACATTTTACGCACGTGCTCTTTTTGACAGAAGTTAAAGAATTTATTTGCTTAAATCGTACCAAACGATGTGTTGTTCCCATCCCGACGCTGACGTCGATGATGACGATGACGATGACGATGATGGTGACGATGAAGATGATAATGACGACGACGATGATGACGATGACGATGACACTGACGATTACGATGACGATAGTGATGATAACGATGATAGCAAAACGACGACGACGACGACGACGACGACGACGATTATGATTATAGCGAATACGAAACGATAACGACGACATTCACGACGGTGACAACGACGCAACGACGATCCCTGTTTAACTACCCTCTTACTACTTTGTCTAAACAAAGGTAAAAAAAACTGAACAGTTTTCAATAAATTTCAAAATGATAACACACGAAATATAGGGTATGAAATATAGGTTAAGAAAGCGAGCGCAATATTAGAGGGACGAATATAAAGAAAGATCTTGGAAAAATAAAATAAAACTGAGATAAATCGAGCAAAGTGTGTAACACGTACAGTATGGATCGAGAAAAAACCGTGGGCGTTAAAACACGATGTATTTATGCGTTTTTAAAAGAGATATGATACTAATAATAATGATGATGATGATAACAATACTAATAAATCACTATATGCTACGTGATATTAAGTTGAATGATTTCTAAGAATTCAGGGAAGAAGAAAAGAAAAAATGTCCGTTTGCACAGAAATCGTGGACTATAATAATTAATGATCTACAAAATGTAGTAACAGAGAAAACGAACGATGTGTCGTGTCTTGTGTGTCGTAACGAAAAAACGATCCCATTGTATGTCTGTCGAAAAGTCGCGCTTTGCTAACCTGAACAACCGTCCAGCTCCAGTGTTATTACTCAACTGGTCTCCGCTCGTTCGCGCTGATTTCTCGAGCGGCCAACCGGACTTGAGACTGCGCGGCAAACCGCGTCGATGACGCCAATATTCTATCTCTATTTTTCTCTCTCGTTGCAGCAGCAAGGGAATTGTACCTCCTGAGCACCGTGACGCAGGAAAAAAGGAGAGTGGCACAGGGATAATAATTATTTGGGTACGAATATCCTTCGTTACTTCTCCTATAGACCCTTCCCATCCTTTTTATTCCTCCCTCTTTTTTTCTTCTATTCCTGACTGTTGTTTTTTCTCCATTTCTCTCATTCTCTCTATCGTCCATTCTCCATCTTTCTTTCACATTCTCTCCCTCTCTCTCTCTCTCTCTCTCTCTCTCTCTCTCTCTCTCTCTGTCTCTTGTAGTAGAATAAAAGTCATTTTGCACTTCAGATAGAAAAATTCTTTAATCCCATGTGTAAAAATTTAAATCCAATTCCCCTAACCAGAGACAATTTTAAATCGATAGTATATATATCAGTAGATAATATATGTATATGTTCTTTGGAATGTTGCTAAGAATGTTCTAGTGTTTAAATATTAGTTAATTATATTTTTTATATCTTGTATATTAATTAAGAAAATAATCTAATTTATTAATTATTCTCAGTTCGTGATTTATATTTGTTGAATGAATAAATTAAATTATTTTATATCGATCGTCTGTTACTATCGTTGTAATGATAGTAAGAATATCCTATTGTTAAAATATTATTTAGTCATGTTGCATGCATTCTCTACTTGTAATAACTATAAAGTTGATTATCTTTTTCGTTATTCATACTATTACGAATAAATCTATGTCCCTGTCAACGTCATTTTTAACTATCTTTAACTTGTCATATTCCATAACTCAATGAATAATATAATATAATATAATATAATATAATATATATATATATATATATATATATATATATATATATATACATATAAGAGAAAATATGTTTATCTCAAAGCCATTTGTAAATAAAATTAATGAACTTTCTACGTTAAGTAATTAGTGGTCTGGCTATTCTCGTAGGTCGAATGTTCGTATTTCGCTTTATTAACTATAAGAGTCAATCAACATGGTGAAAATATACCAATTACTGGAAATAATGTAATTGCAATGAAAATACCAGCCACTACTTCGATGTAGTTGTCATTGAAAATTAATATAGTTCAGTAGCAATCCTGTAATTAAGAAAGAAATATTATCATTCCAAGATATTTCTATATTATTACAACTATTTTACTAAATTTCCTTAATAATACCTCGGTGTATGTGTCATTAGGAACAAAAGTATTACAGTTCTAAGCAACATGATATAGGAATAATGGATAGATTCTGAGACAACCAATCGGTACTGTTTTTGTTTCTGCAGCAATGTAAATACAATATGTTAAAAATAGAAATTACTTATGTTACGTAGTAAAAATCCTTTGTTCAAGTACACACAAAAAGCGTAAATCAAAATAACAGCAGCGAATTCCAATAATGCTGTCCTAAGAAAGCTTCGTACTGCGAGTTAAACGAAATATTTATTTGACACATTATTTTATTCCTTTCTCTTTTCCTTTTCTTTTTTATTGAAAGTAAAACATTGTTACTGTTTACCAGGTAGATCAAAGTCAGACGTACATTATTTTATTTTTAAGTTGTATAATAGGAAGTATGATTGTAAAGAAATGTAATAATAAAAAGAACTAAATTAGTAACGTAAGAACTAACTCTGGAAAGAAAAGTAGGGTAATTATATAATGAAGGTAATATAATCTTATTATCAAATTGTGTACTATGGTTTGATAAGAGGAGAACAAGCGAAAAATTCTTTTCCGTTACTAAATTTCTTACCTTCAGGAAAAATATTTTTACATATACACATACGTGCGCAAGCATGCGCGTATGCGCACACAGGGAGAGAGAGATTGATAAAACTGGTAACATAAAACGATCTCACAATAAATGTGGGAGTACGTATTGCGAATGGATAACAATATCATTTATTTAATCCCTTTTAAAAATCGGTGGCTGGAAATTCAATCTACGCTGACAATTATTTCATATGAATCTATATATATTTCAATTACATGAATATAAGAATGTGATAAATATTGGAAATAGCATTTTGACCTATATAACACGTATTGATTAAATCCTTATTTTAAATTGATGGAATAACAATAACACGATGACGTATACGTAGAAGCAATATTTCTCGTATCATTCAAAAGTGCTCAGTCCTCCTGAGACGTGTAATACAGGCGGCAGAAAGGGTATGGAAATTTAGGAGGCTTCATTTGGTCCATTTTTCTTTCGATTCACGGTACCACAGATTATCGAAGATATCGCAAATATATACGTGCTTTATCTATCGTCTTCATTCTTCCTCTTTCTCTCTTTCTTTTCCACGCGTTTGTCTAAATGTATTGAAACGTTAAAATAATTCAGCATGTATGAAATTAAAGTAACACCTAAATTAACGATTTTCAGATCTAAGATTATTAACATGTTTTGTGGGGGGTCAAAAACTGCATCGATTAATGTATTCAAAATTAGTTTTGTTAAAAAAAGTACAAATGTTGAAAACATCATTTACGCCATCAATGAGAACAGGAGTAATTCCTGACCAATTTTAATTAAAAAGGTATCATTTTAAAAACGGAAGTTTAATTTAGGATACACGTTTTCCGAACTTTTGAAAAAGTTTTTTATTTGTGCATAAAATATACTCGAGAAAATACCATTATGTAACACAATTTTTTCACACAATATATATATGTATATGTATATATATCTTTATACATATATACATATATACGCGCACGTGCGCGCGCGCGCGTTTGTGTATGTATATGTATCTGTGTTAACATTAAAAAAATTATTAGTAAAAAAAAAATACAAGCAAATTAATATACATGTGTATATATATGTTTATAGCGATAGTGTTCTAAAGATATATTCACGTCATATTTAAATCTGTATATGGTAGTCGTAAACATTACTTTGGTAAATACTTGCATTTTTTTAATTTCTAAAAATATATGAATATTTTTAATTTTATCTCATTAAAACAAAGTGAGAAGAAACAATAATATCAATAATTATTATACATTACGAATATCTGCCTAGAATTCGATATTAATTACATTACCATAAATATCTTGAATAAAAATGCAATTTAACCTAATATTTCGTTTTTTCACATCTGAGTTTTACTACACATAAATATATACGCTCATTCAAGTAAATTTATTAAACATTATATTAAAATATATTTAGTATTTTTGTTTTGTGTTGTATTATTCTATATTATAAATAGATAGATAGATTTTTTATTCCTCCCCTCAGGGTTTGAAGACGCTTTTCCCGAGGAGTGTACTCAAACCTCTTACAATCCTTTTACAACCTCCTCATCAATCTCTTTATCCTCCACACCTATACCTACATTTACACCTAACTTAAATTTGACTAAAGCTACTTTATAACTAACTTACAATTATCTTACTTACTAGTCAACTTAATATAAACTACTAATCACAAAACAATCAAGTAACATCTTAACCTAATTTAACAACTAAAATTAGTAAATATACAAATTAACTACACGAGAGAGAGAGAGAGAGAGAGAGAGAGAGAGCGCTAGTTCCCTGACCACGGGCTTCCGGTACCACATACATATACACATTCACCTCCTTTCAGATTCACACTCCCATTCTTACATTCCCCCTTCCTCCCACACCCTTTCTTCCCCTCTTTACTTTTCCAGCTTTCTCATCCACCACTCACCTTCCCCTCCTTGCCCAACACCTCATTCATTCGTCCCCCACCAACTCTCCCCATCCTCCTTTAGCCTACATTCTCCTAACACATGCTCCGACGTCTCCTCACCCTCCCCATACATCATACATCTCCTCTTCTCCTCTGCCTCCCAGTACCTTGCCCCTCTCATCTCATTGTTCATCCTGAATCTCACCACCTTCCTCCACCTACTCTCCTCCTATCCCTTCCTTAGATACTCAGGCACCCCTTCTCCTCCTATCTCCTTATACCACGTATTATACTTCCCCCTTTAATCCTTTCCTCTCTTTCCTCCATCTGCAACTCCCTGTCCCTTTGTTCCCAACCTTCATAAACTTCCTGCCCCTTTCTTCTCCCTTCCTCCATTTCCTTTATATCCCTACCCCTCTCCTCCCAAAATTTCCTTCTTTCCTCCTCCCAGCCTGATAGCTCTTTTCCCTCCGCTATCCTCCTTTTCATTTCCTCCCAACATTTTCTCGCCAGCACCACACCTCTCCCCTACTCCAATATCCTCTCAAAATTCGCCGCCCTTCTCCCAGCCCCTATCCTAGATTTGTCCTTTTTCACTTCCTCCCTTATCAAATATCCTGAGGTACACCAGTCTACTCCCAATGTCCACCTTATCCACCTCTCCTGCATCGCTTCCACTTCCTTCCGCTCCCTCCACCCCCATGTCTCCGCCCCATACTCCATCACTGTTCCAACCAATCTCTCATATAGCCATATACTTCTCTCCCAATCCCCTGCAAACCTTCTTTTCCCTATTCCCCAGACCTGCCTGACCAATGCCCCCGCCTTCTTGATTCTTTCCCTCACATGTGCATCCTGACACCCATTCCTCTGCATTCTGTATCCTAGATAGGAGAATTCCTTCACCTCCTCGATTCTCTTTCCCTTTCATCTACACTTCACCTCCGCCATTCTCCCCCTCCCTTTCTGAATCACATCACCTTCGTCTTCTCCACGTTCACTTCCAACTTTTTCCTGTCTAGGATACCCTCCATCTTCCCCAGCATGTGCACCATCCCCTCTTCACTATTCGCCAACAACACCATGTCGTCCGCATAGGTCAGGCAGAACACCTTCTCTTCCTCCAGCCTTATTCTCCCCATCTCCCTATTCTCAAACTTCTCCTCTACTTCCGCTATCTCCAGGTTGAAGAGGCACGAACTCAGTGGACATCCCTGCCTCAACCCTCTCGCCGTCCAAAAACTCTCCCCTAACCTCCCCCTACCCTCACCTTACTGCTCGTCTTCCTGTAAATCTCCTCTGCCCTACTCCTTAGTCCCTCGCTCAACCCCCTTACTCTCATCGCTTCAAACAACACCTTCCTATCCACCGAGTCAAACGCTGCCTTTAGGTCCAGAAAGGTAGCCACTACCAACTCCCCTTCCTTTCCAGCTGCCTATTCACTAAATAATTTATCACATAAATATTATTTATGACTCCCATTCCCTTCCTGAACCCTGTTTGACTCGGTGGTACCATCTCCTTCCCTTCTATCTTCTCTCTTAGCCTTTCTGTCAGAACCCTCACATATACCTTCTAAATCGTTGGCATTAGTGTCAGCCCTCTATACTCCTCCATCGCATCCCCCGTCTCCTTTTTCACAATTGGGCTTATAACTCCTTCCTTCCAACCCTCTGGCCACCCCTCTCCTCTCCACACCCTACCACATACCCTCCATACACACTCTACCACCCTCTCCCCACCACACTTTCATACTTCGCTGGGCACACCATCCTCCCCCGCAGCTTTTCCCTCTTTCAATTTATCTATCGTCCTCCTCACTTCTTCCCTACTCATCTCTGGCTCCTCATCCTCTCCCCTCCTCCCGCCGCTCTCTATTAACACTCTCCCTTCCACCCCTCCTAGCAACCCTATGAAATACTCCCTCCATTCCTTCAACTCTATTCCCTCATTCACCCCTTTCCCCCTTTTCCTTTCCCTGTTTACTATTCTTCACACCTCTTTTTCCGTCCTCGCCTCTTGCACCTCCTGCATCCATCTCTCGTTCTCCCTTTCCTTTTTTCCCCTACATATCAGCTTATACTCCGCCCTCGCTTTCTTATTATCTTTCCCTCCCACCCCTCCATTTCTCCACTTCCTCAAACTTCTCCTTGCCTCTCTCCTCTTCTCTTCACATTCTTCATTCCACCAACCTTTCCTTTCCTTTCCCACGCTCTCTTTCGCTCCCTCCTTTAACTCCTTTCCCTATCTGCCTTACTTTCATCCCCAATTCCTCCTCTACTCCCCTATATCCACTACATTCCCACTCTATCTTTTCTCTAATCCTTTTCCCACCCCTCTCTGACCATTTCGCAATCTTCCTGCCCCCTTTATCCATTCTGTTTTCCCTGTTCTCTTTCCTTTTCAATCCAGAGACACTACCAGTGGATAATGGTCGGATTTCACGCTCTCCCCCACCTCCATCCTTTTCACCCTTTCACTAACCCTCACCTCCCCTATTATATAATCAATCACCGACTGCCCTCTCCCACCGGTATACGTGAAGTTCCCTTCCCTATCCCCTTCTATGTCCTCATTCAGAATGCCCCATCCCACTTTTTCAATCCCTTCCACTTACTTCCTCCCCTCCCCATTTACCTTATCGTCTTTCAACCTTCTTCCCTCCTCCTCCTCCTCATCACACCGCCGTCCTCAACCCAATGTCCCTGTCCTCGCATTAAAGTCCCCCCCTATCAGCGTCCACTTTTCTACCTATTGTTCCTCCATCCATCCCTTCAAGAATTCTAGCTTTCTCTCTATAACCCCTTTCACATAAATCCCCACTATTCTCCACTTCTCTTCGCCTCTCCTTATCTCTACTGCCATCACCCCTTCCTCTCTTTTCTCTGCCATCGACATCAACGTCACACCACTCTCCTATTTGACACCTATCTGTATCTCCTCCATTGGTCTCCATTTTCTATTCTTTCTCTTCGCCAGCTGTTTTTCCCATGTATAACTCTTTGGTAACCTTTATTCTATATTAGTAGAATAAAGGTAATATATATATATATATATATATATATATAAAATATATATATTAATATATATTAATATACATTTAAACATTGAATCATTGTAGTTGTTAAGGCGTATTGTTATGTTGTTATTTTGTTATTTGGTTACTCTATTTTATGTTATTTGATTAGTATTTTATGTTATGTAATGTTATTGTAATTGTATATATTAGATAGTTATTTAGCGGTTAAGTTAATTTATTAGGTTGACCAGTATGTAAGGTAATTGTGAGTTAGTTATAAGTTAGATGTAAGATAGTAGTAAAGGTAGGCATAGGTGTGAGAATGAAAAAGTTTATGTATGATTTGTGTAAGTAGTTTGTAAGAGGTATGGGTACGCTCCTCTGGAAAAGGGTCTTCAATCCCTGAGGGGGAGAATAAAATATCTATCTATATATAAATTATATTTCGAAAAATCAACAATTTATAAATTGAAAATTTCATTTATACGCTATTATGTCTAACTTAATTTTCAGATAATTAAATAATCATATAAGTAATATTATTCATTCGTTAAACATGATTCCTTTAATTGTATTACAGAGACGGCTTCAAGCTTAGCGTTAAAACCATTGCAGATAAGATACTTTTAAAATATTTATTATATTATATCATTTATCTTGAAATTATTAATCCGCAAGCTGCAAAGAAAAAAATAAATAAAGCTAATGCCAAATACTTCTCGATTACGAATGGTTTCTTAAAAGTAAAGAAATCTTAAAGGAAATTTTTATTATATGTATGCATAAGTAAACTTTATTAGATTTAGAAATATTATTATTCAATATTTTAGCACAAACCTGATCTTCTTTTATCTTCGACTGTCCATGTCAGTGAAAATATTACCAAGTAATTTATTTATATTTCTTTAAACAATCTAATAACAGAGAAAGGAATATAGGTTTTAGACTGATTCAATTTCGTGTACGTGTGTGGGTACGTGCACACACATATATTTCTATATCATTTTTATTAATTATTTAATAATATGTGTGAGTATCAAATGCTGTATTTTGATTGATGTACAAATTGTCATAATTTCCTCTATACGTTTTTAAAATAATCATGCAAACGAATAATTTTCAATACATATAAATTAAATATTCTTTTTCTTGTTATAGCCCCTTTATAAACTATCTAAGAATTCTATCAATACATTCAAGTGAAGGCAATGACTTGAAATAATTTTTCAACTGTGTCTTTAAAGACCGTTAATTTATCTTCAATTTTTTTCTTAGTACTATGGTCTTCATCCAAAAATACGAGATACCAGGTTTGGTTTTCTGTACCACTTATTGTAATAGCAACACAATTCGCTTCTTTTTTGCATACACGTGCACGTTTCCTCAAGAAAAAGCATACATATATCGATTATCTATATTGTCAACTGAATACATTCATTTTTGACATGAATTCACCATTAGTAGCTCACGATGCTAGAAGATCCCAATAACATCTTTAAAAAAGTCACAATACCTTAAGTATTACAATTTCATGCATCAATATATGTATATATAAATAAATACTTATTTAATTTATAAAAGTATAATCTGGGAATAGACGAAAAATCGATGAGTTCAAAATAAAACTATTGAGCGAAACGTGAAACGAATTACCGAGAGAAAATACAGTAATAAATTTGAAAACATTAATAATATGAATGGAACCATTATTGAAAATATAATTATTTACGTTTCACTCTTGGAATTATCTAACTTTGAAAATTTTACATGGTCTCTCTTGCCGACGCATATTCAGACTACTTATATAATATGTATATACGTGATGAGGAATATATTATAACACGAACATAATAAAATGATAATTGATTGTATCAGGAGAAAAGTTTCGCATGCGAAAACCTCTGTATAAACGAGTATTAATCATCTAAGTTAAACGTATCCGTTGAGCCAGTAGACGTATGTGAAAATGAATTAAGGATCAGAATGTTTGTATTATTCACGTGCTTCAATCAAAATAAATCTGTTCTTGTTACCGAATTTACTGGACGGGAGATGATCTGTGGCGGTATTATAAATTTGGAGAAAGAGAGGGGGGGAGTTATTTGTTTTTTACTATTACTATTATTTTTTTACTATTACTATATATTTACTATTAATTTTCACCTCGAATAATGTCGTGTAAAAAAAAATAACAGAGAGAAAGAGAGAGAGAGAGAGAGAGAGAAGATCCATTCGATTGGCTTGGTTTACGTCAGAACACCAACATAGCTCCATGAGATGGACTGGTAACTATAAATAGGCCGTGGAGGAGGATGATGATGAGCATGAGGTGTTGGAAGAGGCGGGTGAGGAAGAGGCGGAGACGTTGGCGAAGGTGGAAGAGGAGGATAAAGAGAAGGAGGAGTAGGAGGGCGTGGAGGAAGAGGATGGGGTAGGATCGCCGGGCCTTTGCTTGTTTAATAGAGGCGTGTCAGTTCCTCCCATGATGAGAAACCAAGTCGCCGTTTATCCATTCCCTTCCTCCTGTCTCAAGCTTTTTCTACCTCTTGCCAGTCAATAAACCTTTAACTATTTTTCATGGTTCTCTTGCCCGCGGAGACGCCAACCTTACGGCCGTCTTTCAACCCTATCCAGAGAGCATGCGACTCTCTTTCTCTCTTATATATATATATATATATATATATATATATATATATATATATATTTCCCTCTTACTATTCTCTTTCCTTTCTTTTCGCTACCCTGTCGTACACACCACCCTATATGCCAGTATCTACATATAGATTTTCTCTCTCTCGAGGCTTTTCGTGAAAGTTCAAAAAATCATTTCAAGGATCACTTCTCTCTCTCTCTCTCTCTCTCTCTCTCTCTCTCTCTCTCTCTCAATATGTTCCTTTTTCTTCTCGTAGCCAATGTCGTAATTAGTAAGAAAACGCGTGGAAGATGAGACGTGATATATCGTACACAACACAGGCAAGGACAGATCGATGCGTAATAAATATAATTTTATATGTATGTATGTATGAATGAATGTATATATGTATGTATATATGTACGTTGGCAACTCTCTTACATCGAGGCATCCGTTGTCATAATTGATAATACCATTTAGCGAATTATGAATTGATACGGTATATATCAATCGTAAATGTTGTTGCGATATTAATAATCATGAACGATTCGTTTCCCCGTGCACCTATATTTTCCGTATGCGTGTTCATTAATGTATTCAATAATATACACGTTTCCATATGTTCGTATACGAAGTCTAACATCGACGTTACTTGTAACATTAATCATTAGTTTACGATTCATTCCATGTAGTATAGATATCTAAATTTCTGTATGCGTCTATGTTCATTCCAATAACTCTTATAAGCCAAATTAAATGATATACATCCTTGCGATATATTAATTATACGTAATCTAACATTAATACGCTTGCAATATTAATCATTTATAATTATTTATTCTATATAGTTATTTACATTCGTATATGTATTGATTTGTTTTATTTTATTAATCTTACGATCGATAATACGAGGAAAGAAATTAAATACCTCTTATTTATAAGACGCTACCTGCACCGACAGCTCGTGTTAGACTGAGAACACTTTGAAACGAACGTCACGTATTTATATGTTTAGAATTAGAAATCAAAACAGTTGAACATAAATCTTGTCTTATCCCTTTATCAAAACAAAGAGACAGACAGAAATCGATCTTCCTAAAATAATACGCAGTATCGTAACATTCTCTAATCAGAAAAATCCTACTATTGGTCTCACGTAAAGAAGAGAATTCTTTTTTCGATTCATCGTTAAAGGATTCATTAAAAAGGATAAAGGAAAAGAGAGGAAGAAGAAAAAAAGAAATTTGTGCGTGATGTTTGTAAAGACGCGAAGGAGATCATCTTCTGTTCATAATGCTTGAACTCATGCAAAATCTCTGAATCGCTCTTATCGGGTATATCTTGGATGATGTGCCACATCAGTTCTTTTTTCTCTTATTAAGAGTTGGTTTTCCCAAGATGACTTTCTGATGGATGTATTCAGAAAACGATTCCATTACTTTCGACTTATGCTCCTCGAAACGCATTCGCGTCGCGAACACGTCCTCGGAGTGAAGTATCCTTTTCAGCTGGCGTAGTAGATTGTCTGCCAATAATAATGCATACTCGGTAGTAAATTGATACCATTGTCGATCGCTTCTCGTTAGTCGTAATGCAATGAGTAATCAGAGTTCTGCATCGGTTAGATCGAAATTGGTCCGAATAACTTGAACTTTACCTTCTCAGATCTCATACCTTGTCATTCCATCGTAGCAGCCTAGCGTTTCTTTCATCGGAACGTTGACGAACTCTCCTCTTAATGGCATGCTTCTTACGGGTGTCTCTTGGACTAGCTGTTCCATAACACGACTCATTATACCCATCATCTCCAGGAGTTGCAGCTACATGGCTTGTAACTCTTTCACTCGTGCTTCGGTATCGGAACGCCAAAACGTCGTTTCATTTTCCTCTGTCTGTATCGTATGTATCGCGGCTTTTTCTTTGTCGGTCTGAGTACAGCCCTCGACACTTATCATCGATGCTGTCCAGCCGCTGAACGGATCTGCTTCGTGAAGTTTAGCTATAAGCTCAAACTTCTTTACTTATGTAGGCAAATTCTATCTCTTTAGAATAGTTTTACCTCCTCTATCTTGAAATCTTTTGGTGAACGATTCATGTCACTCTTATGATACTCGGTTTACTTTTACACTATTCACTGCACGATACTTTATACCGAGTTTCGCGCGTCCGTATCTGTTTCTACTCCGGATAAGCCACCAAAATATATAGGATATTTTTTGTAACCTAACCAGGAACTTGAATCACTTACTCTTATAGTTAACAATTATTTTATTAACTAATATATTATAATGGTATAATTGTTTCCTCTTTACTCTTTACTCTTAGATCTTTCTACTCAATACCGCCTTCAGTCCTCTTTTCGCTTTGTTGGTTTACTTTAGATCGCCTTCAGTCCCTTTTTCTTTTTGCTTGGTTTACTCAAGACTGCCCTCCGTTGTTTTTTTTTTCAAGTCTTCACGACGCTTTTTTTATCCCCACTCATATCCGTCGACAAGCATTCGATCGCCTTTTGTTCTATTTGTTGCTTATCTAACTCGCGCTGTAGTTCCATTTCATTTTTACTCTCAATATATCAGTCACCCATCTTCCTTTCGTGAATGAACGCACCTCACAGAGAGCAGATCATATTCCAATGTATTGGTTTTAAAAGTTCAAAAGTTTTTTGTGCTAATTACTGTGTGCTATATGGTAGTATATAAAAAATGTCCGATCAAGCAGACGTTTAACGTGTAGAGACACGTGCGTACAAAGGAGAAATGTAATGAAGAAAAAAAAAATAACTGGGGAAAGTAAGTACTATTTTGAACGGTAAAAGTAAACTGTTGAAACTGGATTCTGTGTAGAATTATTTCTTAAAATATTTGGATTCATTTCTCAAACGTAATAAATGTAGCTCAAAAATATTTAGAGATACAAACATTAATTTCACGAAGCAATAAACTTCTATCGTTAAATTATTGAATGAATTAAATATATCCTAACATTGTGCATTACGATTTTTTCTCGTTTATTTTTATTTTAGCTAATATTGATTGCTACTATATTAGTAGTCTCTAGGGTTTATTTGTTATCTTTGTATTCTATAAAAGCAAAAAACTAAATTTTTTTGCAAGGGAAAAGTTTCCTCATATTGATGTTACTCATTGGAAATAAAATATTTGAAAAAACTAATCACAGGAATATGGTTAATTTTTTCTTGATACAACTAATTTTAAATTTATTCCTACGTATACCACGATTACGTTTATATATTCAGCGTTTTATACTTTGTACATTCGATTAACAAATTCCATATAAATGTTGTATTTATAGTGGATGAAATCTATAGTCAAAAAAATGTATAGTCAGATGCGAACGAGTTCACAATTGCGTGACTTTGTAACGACTGCGTAAACTTTTTAAATAAACAGATAAATAGATCGATGCTGCAGGTAATAAGCGAATGGATTTATTCTCAAAACACAAGGAAGGTACCACTGGAACTAGTCAATAGTTTACTTCGATTCACTCTATGCGTACAAAAAGGGTCAGTGCTATGAGTAATTAAATTTTCATTAGTATAATTTTATTGTCAACGGCTTACCAATTAATTGGTCTAAAGTTTCTTTGTATATGGAGTTATATTACCATAAAATCGTTTTATTGTTCGACATGTGTTATAAGAAAGAGTAGGAGACGTAAGGCACTCGTTTCAGTCCCAATGAGTTCGTCCGATTATATAATGTCTAAGATGCTCTATGAATACTTGATAACTGTGCCAACAGCTTCATTAAATTAAGGTTGATGCGCCGATCTATTATAATACACTGTCTAAAATATCAAACACTATAGCAATATTAAATTTACTAAATAAATCCACAATTGCTAATATCTACTTATTTTCATTTATAGTTTTTCAAAGAGGACCGCAGATGTTCCTTGAATTTAATCGAATGGATCTGCAGGCGTATCTGTCATGTTTATTGGTGCTTTATCTTTCCTTTATACTAGTTTCTTCTTTTGGCAATCGAAAGACCTTTTTGTAAAATTTTGAATATCGGAATTTGATGAAATTCTTTTCGACGGATTCGTAATTCACCGTATAATGTGTCTTTTATGATACTATGACAATTGTTAATTTTCATCATTAATTTTGTCTCTAGGTTCGTCATGGAATTCGTTTTCTCGGACTGACTTTGTTTTGGTTGCCACAGAGTAGAGTAATTTATTCTTGTGATTGTTTTTATGGTCATCGAAAATTAGGTTGGATCCTTTTTGTTTCTGTTATCGTGGCTATTAATTTAAGAGTTTGGACCTGCTTCTGATTTTTCCAACGTTTTATGCTGCATTTCCCGTCTAAGGGTTCCGTTAGGCGTTTTGTAATTATTTTGCGTATCAAATTGCGAGACGATAATAAAAAATTAGGTTATATTTTTATAATAATTTAATCCTTCCTATTATCTGAAATGTTTAATTTAGTGCTAGTTTGAGTAAGTGTTTCATATTTTTTGCAATTTCGAGCTATACATTTCATATTGAATGTAGCTTATTTCTTCTTTTTTGATGTGAAAATCTTAGAATACTTGTTGCCGCCTGAGAGCTGACGATTGACTTGATGCTGTTTGACTTGGCTTTCCTCAAGAAACTTGCTTTTGTTTAGAATTAAATACTAAATTTTTTTAAAACATCATTATTTTGAAAACATAATAAGTTTGCGACGAAATAACAAAATAATTCCGGGGCTTTGTCCTCTTTGCGTTCTCAAGCATGATATAAAAATAAAAATAGTGAAAATCAACATAAATGAACGAGATTCATAATATTACGCTATCAATATCTAAGCACAACTGTTAAAAGTTTCTTAGGTCGTATCTAAGATATTTTTGCTATTTGCGCTATACCGAAAAAATTTCAGAAAGTAAATATCGTTCAATTCAAATAGGATAGGCAATACGTTGAACATATTGAAATTTTGTTCGAGGTAATTTTTTCGAGATTTTATAACCCAACCTTATAATATTTCATTAAATGAGTCGATATATTTCTATTACCATCATTAACATACCTTACCTAAGAGAAGAAAAACTCAACATGATGCGAACTTTTTGATGAATAATTTTGAAAAGAAAAAGTGGAATAATTGCATTTAGAAATAAAGGAATATTCTAAAATGTAAGCGTTTTGATGTAAAAAATTAATTTTAAGAAGCGTATCGTAATGATATCCTTTAATTTCGATACATTCTTGAACATTAAAAATTACGTTCAATATTATGATAAGAATTATTAATATATTTGCTACAGATAGGTCATATAATAACTAGTTTGATTTCTAAATGAAAAACCACGCGCAAACATTTTTGTTTGATAATCGATCATACGGTTGGTGTGAAGAGACGGTGGTTGTGTAGTATTATTTCAATGATACGTGAGTGATCGTATGAGAGACGAGTATAAATTTTGACGCAAGTCTTCTTTTCAGATGCATTCACGAAATAGAACAGCCAGAAGTTAAGACATACGATTGATATTTTGAAGAAAATTTTTATCACAACTTTTCCCATTCTTATACGATATTGTCTTATTTACAATACTTTAATTATATTAAAATAAATACAATTTATAACCCTAACATAGAGATTGATAAAAACATCAGGTACAGAATTAAATATTCATCTTGTTTATATTGCTACGGACATTCTCTTTCCTCCAAATATTTATAGAAATATGTATGATATAGTGGAATAATAGATATTAGATATTTACGTTACATTAAGAATTTTCGTTTTTCGTACGAAAAGTATTTGATATTTGATCAAGAAATATTAACGAATGTCGTATAATTGGATATATTATGAAAACGTGAAATTAGAAAGCTTTTGTAATTGAAAAGATTTAATTATCTGCTTCTGTTGTCAATTCTTATCATAAATATATACGAGAACATACCTACCTTGCTCTGAACGCTGTCGAGCTTGGTCTCCTTTGCTCTGTACTGTCGAGATTAAAGGTAGGAGATCATATTGAACAGAAACGTTATTTAATCATGAATAGAAAAAAAAAGCGAATATCAAAATCATTCGATAAAAATATAATTACTCTACATCAGTCCATCTGAATGTCGGTGAAACCTAGGCCTGGTAAGACAAGGACCGTGTTTTAACGTATTTACTGGTAAATCCCGCTGAAGTTTAAGTAAGTATGATTGCGTGTCATAAATATTTATGCTTCTAAAACGTTACAATTAATCCCAAATGTATTTTTTTAAATATATGAGGGTAATCGTACAAACTTATAAAACTTACAAAAAATTGATTATATATATATACATAGAAATAAATGTGAAGGAATTGGAGAGAAAAAGGTGGAAGGAAGTCGTGTGATGGAGGGGGGAGAGTGGAAGTGTGAGTGTAGAGTGTGGCGTGTGTATGTTGGAACTGGAAGCCGAGACGGTAAATGCTAGGAAGCGCTCTCTCTTTTTCTCTCTCATTTAGTTGTTTAGTCATAGATTCGTTTAAGAAAAGAAAATTAACAGATGTTAAAGAAAATTAACAAATGGCTGTAAATGAGTGGGTACAAATGTTACGGGAGTTAAATGTATGTGAGATGTTGTAAGATTCGTTCTCTTTATGGTTCTAAGTATTAGCAATGGAAATGACTAACATTTCAATAAAATTTTTAAGGTATATTTTTTTCCTTTTTGCTCATCTTCGTGCGTAAGAGAGAGTTAGGAAGAGAGAGAAAGAGGTAAAGCGCAATATGGCGACAAGCCTGCACGTTATATAGAGTACGTTGTATTTCTCTCACTCTCTCACTCATTTGTCTTTTTCGATTTTGTATGTTATGATTTTTCACACACATCTTCTCTCTCTCTCTCTTATCCATTCTTCTTTTTTATTGTGCGATTTTTTGTATTGCAAATTTTCCTTATTTCTTCTCTAATCCTCGTGCTTGTCTTCGACCATATCGTATCGAAAGAGAATAAAACAATATTTTTATATACATAATTTGTTTACAATATTTTTAATATACCTATAACTTTGCGAGAGAATTATATTATTATATTACTATATTACACCGAGAATTCTATTACTTCTTTATACTTTTCTCTACCATAATTTATTTTCTTTTCTATAATAAATAAGCTCTGTTAATATTGAAACTCTCACGTATTTTCCCTTGAATCCTACAATAATTGATTTACTTAAGTGAAGAATATCTTTTTAAGGAATGACGACGGGCGTTGAGGATTGGTCTAAAATCGTGAATTTATTAGAAACTTTCTCTAAACTATGCAACTTCGTTGACATCTTTTTCGGTATCCTTCACCGTTCTTGAGAAACTTTATGAATATTACGAATTTTCTTCAAGAGTTAATTTTATTTTTTAAAACCGTACTATGGCACAAAAATGTGGTTCTATTGCGGATGCTTCTAAGATAACCCACAGTAATTTATTTAGACTTAGTAAATAACAGTTTATTAAATGTGGCCCAGATATATTCGTTCTATTGTACTCTCGAATTTGTTTTTCTTCTCGCCGACCCGAGAAATCACGACACACATACAGAATTTGGCACATTCTACAAGAAATCGTTTCGAATGAAAAATATATTTGTTTTAAGTTTTTCTATCATCAGAAGTAACCGAGATGTTCACGTTTCGAGTTTTAAATAACTCACCCTAATTAATTCTTAAACATTAATCTCTGATATTTAGATTTTTTAAATTAATATCATTTGTTACGTTATATGCTTATTATCTATGAAAATGAAATAGACACAATTTAGATTATTATAGTTTAATGGCATAATATTCATTACATTTATTATTATATATATCGGACTGTTGTATTACAGTAAAATAAAAAAAAGAACAAGTATATAATTTTCTCACCACTTAATTTGTAATTATATTTCTTCTTACTACCTTTCCTTCGCAAACATATACTTTCACAAATTTTCGAGTCACTTTGATTATGTAGAATATTATTAACATTTTATTGGAAACCAATGTGTTATATATTGATTTAGCTTAAGCTGAATTTAGTTAGTTTTCCTTAATCGTAAACAATTTGTAATTTTTGTCTACATTAATAAGTCTCAAATCGCTCCTTGACTCACTCATTTGCTGTCGACTCATGTTCCGTAAATGACCGACGCGGAATTCAACGTATTAATAGAAACGTACAGTATCAAGTAATAAGTACTTTTAATTTTTAATCTTCTCTTTTATGTGTTCAATGACTTTCTTTCGATTTTATAATATAACAATCAACGTCATTAAATTGACTTTGATATCAACACGTATTGGTAACATCGTCCGAAATAAATAATACGTTTTATAACATAAAGCAGAACAATTTGATTTTGTTGTTCTAGCAGATCCTGAATTTGTTCGTAAAGAGTCGCAATAGTGTCCTACCTTCAACAAAAGTAAATAGAAAGGTAGATAAATACGTCATTTTTTTATATTTCGAGTGCAAATGTGCGCTGAGCGAATAAATCGAAAGAAACCTTAGTAGCGTTAGCAATAGAATAAAAATTAACTTTAAGAATTTGTTCACGTACAAACGAATATATAATCTGTCACATAACTCTTAGCATATCAACTTTACGAATAAACGGATCGA
The DNA here is from genome assembly GCA_918808275.2 of Dolichovespula sylvestris. Lineage (NCBI taxonomy): Eukaryota > Metazoa > Arthropoda > Insecta > Hymenoptera > Vespidae > Dolichovespula > Dolichovespula sylvestris. Next base: position 75,547 of record CAKKNJ020000182.1, read on the forward strand.
ATTCTTATTACTTTTATTATTATTATTGAAAACGTATATGTACGAGTAATGGGATTTAAGGGATGAACAACAAAAGGCGTGGGTATATCTACATGAATAATCGCGTTTTTTCGTATAGAGTTCGACTTGCATGAGATTTGTAGCTCCTTGCATCCTTGTATATCTCCATATTCGACGAATACTTTCTGTAAAATCATAAAAATGAATGAAAAACATGTTCGTTATTAAGTGGAGGAATATCAATTAGAATTATCTTACTAACAAATATTATTTTATCGTTCGCGTAAACGTAGCGTGTACATACACCAGAAAATCAGAGAGACGCGGACTGCATACGATTCGAATGGACGAGAGCTCGTTAAATTTGTAACACGATATCGGATTCTGGTCTTTTCAAGCTTGCATTATTGATTTTATTGCTTTATTCGTGTATGCAACAGGTACATGTACAGACTACACAGTTTGAAAGGATTAGTAACAACGTGTGGTGGGGTTAGCCTCTCCAGCTGGTCCTGAATATTCCCTTCCCATATGTATTACATCCCCCATATGGCTCTACCTGCTAGAAAGGAATTCTTTCATATGTGGATCGATCAATATTTTACGCACATATAGGTCGCATCGATTACACAGTTTGGTCCAGTTTCGATAGTGCAGTGTATCCTGATAAGAAAAGTTTAATTATACGTGGGAAATTATACGTGGTACTTTGATGATAGACGCACCTCCTGTATCACCTTTACTATCAGTTTTTTGTACTAATTTTTATATTTTTGCCATAGTAGGCTCCACTTTGGAGAAAACTGAGGTTCAAAAAAATTGAATGATGTTTGATTCTACTAAATTAGATCATCGCAATAAATTTATTATTTGAAGATGATTGAGAATCACGTCAATAACTAACAATAAGATGACATATAATATCTTAGTTCATTTCAGAAATATATTGAAATTACCAACAAATGAAACATTGAACAACATTTTACATCGCATCCGACAATAAATAAACTTGCTTATCTGCAGGCGAATATTGTCAATATGTCGGTATAAATTGACACAAAAATACGTAATTCTATGTGTTCACGGCGTAAAATGTGTCAGGTATGTGCAAAAATGTATTCAAGTCAAAGGGAATCTTAGTCCTTTTCGTTTTTTCTAAATTCTATGACTTATGTTTAAGTTCTCCCCCATTTTGAAAGAGAAGTTCATATTTTTGAATTTTTATTTTTACAAAGTATGTAACCATGGTAATAAAATCGTCTATCAACTCAACAAAACATTCATAACGTTACGTGATCTGGAAGAAATAATCTTATTCAAAATTTTATGATGCTCAGTATATTGTCCTATTTAGATTAAGCAATTCCGTTTTTTTTTTTTTTGACATTTTTTCGTGACCGCGTTAACTGGAAAAATATTTAATATACGAGCGATTAGTAGCTCATTAAATATTAATGGCAGATTATACGTGTACTTATTAATTATATTCACGTATACTATTATATACAGAGGGAAACAAAGAGAAGTGAGTGAGGGAGAGAGAGAGAGAGAGAGAGAGAGAGAGAGAGAGAGAGAGAGAGAGAGAGAGTGAGATGTTTAAATGATAAATAATAATTTTTATGTCACGTTATGTTTAATTTTGTTTTTACTATACACTCCTTTAAAGGAGTTCATGTAGTATATTGACGTTTCTAAAGTTACAGCAAAGATATAAAATACGGGGATCTTCTGAATGGAAATTTCATATACACTCGTGAAGGAAGGCGTCATTGCTGCCTCTGTGGTCGCTCTTTTTATGCATGCATTAGCACTATCTTAACTTTGATAATAAATTTTTTGTATTACATGATACTGATCGGAAAGCCTATAAGAGCACTTGCATGTTTCGAACACTTTGTATTTGCAACGCTTTAGCAAAGCCACTTCAAAGAATTCCAATTAAACATTGTCAATTTTCGATAACTCGCATTTCTATTCGGAAGTCACAATAGGTACTATCGATCTATTTACAGTTTGATATTGAATATACAGATTAGAAAACGTTTTTGGGTATTTCAAATAATTTTGAGAGAAATGATCTGTTACATTGTTCACTGTATTGATACCATTAGAAGCACTTTGCGGTCGCGTTTAGAAACATATTGATAGCATGAGATGTAAGAATTCTCTATATTTGTATTGATTGTCTGTATATATATTGTATATTGTAACGTCGTTGATTGTGTCACGAACGCCCGTTTACTCCAATCTAGTTACTAGCCCCATTTTTGGTCAATCGTGGATTTTACCGGGATCGGGGCGTTGTTGTTTGCCTTATTATCGGTCCAATTTCTTCTGAAATGCCGCTATACCGCCTCTTGTTTAATTAATTTAAAGCAGGGACTTACCAATATCTTTCCGGTTCTAACTATTGCCCAATGTATTGCCCAAATAATAATAATATCTTAATTGTATAACAAAAATAATAGACTTTAATCAACAGAAATAAAAGAAAAGGAAATATTACAAATGAGCACAAGAATACAGAAATAAACATTTAAAGTATAAGTGAATATAAGAAATTAGATACTTAATACCGATATGTGAAGAAAAAACGAAGAAAATAAAAAAGGAATGATTATTAAAATTATTCGTTTTTCTTTTGCCGGTTTTACCGTTTTTCCAGCTCTTGCTGCGCAGAGATTAAAATCGGTTGGCGAGTTGAATGTTTATTCCGCGCGGCGATAAAGACTAACTGAAGTTTAACTTGGACCTGACTTTTCAATACTAGTCCGCTACGAGACCTCTAGAACTTATTTTTCGACTAACTTTTCGAGCCTCCAGGTTTAGACTGACTTTCCCGGCGCTTCTCTGAATATTCTATACGTTAGAATATTGGGAGAAGGGAAAGGGAAGAACGACATTGATTGGCGGCGTAAGACGTTTTCTAAAGTCACTCGTCGAAAAGAACGAGCAACGAATTTGTACTTGACAGTATAAACGGATGCAAATAAACAAGTAATAAAACGATTAATATAGAGCAAGAATAGGGCAAAGTCGATAATCGGATTAAAGTTTGCTTTCTTCCTAAAAGAGATAAGCTTGAAATAAAATTCGAAAGGAATTAGAAAAAATGCTTGTTATTGGACTTTGCTTTCTTTCTTACTCTCGTGTTTCGACAAATCGATGTTTATTCGTCATTTGCAAGCGATTTAAATGTCCTAATATAAAACAACAATTTTGTTGCTACACGGCGACGTGACAATATATTAAGATATATATTTATATGTCACATATATTTTCTATCAAAATCTCTCCGATTACTCTGTTTTCTGAACTGGAGTATTCTGTTCTTCGTACGCTATAAATTTTCAGCAGAATTTTAACGGAAATCCTGTGTACATGAAGAAAATATAAATTTTTATATGTTCAAACAAAAATAGAAATGATCATAAACAAACAATTGAAATTTTATTTACTTTTATTACCAGTTCATGACGTACTTTGGAGCGATTAATAAAGTATAAAAAATGGAAAATAAACTGTGTAAATCAAGTATACGTGTAACTAATACTCTATAAGTTTTAAATATCTGGACTATCACTTTTTATATGTCGCAAGGGATTTTATTTTTCCAATTCATTGTCATACTTTCTAACACATAGTTTTAAGGTATATGTAGAATAGTGCACGGTACGTAAGATATCAGTTTATGATATTTCGTATAATATACATGTGCATACATTTGTAAACAGTGTGAAAACAATGTGTGCGTTTGTGTGTAAGTGTACTTGCGTGCGCAAGGAGATTGCTTTAATTAACTTTTTGTCTTAATGACGAATTAACAGTTCACAAATATGTCAATTTTCTCTGAATAGAAGAAAAGGCAGTAATAAATCATTTATTGATTTTTCCATTTACGATAAATCAATGTATCCAAAGTTTCCCATCTTCGTTCCAATCACATTTGATTTAAGAAAAATTTCATACATCCACATTGACCGATCTAAGTATTTCCTGGATCATCGATTAAAGAGGAGTTGCTTTGCTGAGCCGAGCATGCAAACAAATATTCTGATCGGGGAGATCGAAAATTTTTGTCCAAGTTGTAGATATCGAATGCATAAATGTTCCTTTGTTTGGCTGTTCTCAATTATACTTTAACTGACTATTATTAGTTTCCTAATTCTGATTACATCATTCAACGTTTCAAATCGATCTATTTGAATAAAATGGCTAACGTTGATCTTACTTACAATGGCCTACAAGTTATTAGAACGCCCGCTATTAAAGCTTTACATAATAAAACTCATTTTATATGGTAAACATCATTGTGTAACCTTGATGTTCGGAAAATTAATCACCATGATATGTGGTTAACTTCGTTCAACATCAATTTGTAATTACTTACTGAAAGCTGAGTTTCCCTTGTTATCATTATATTCTAAAGATAATAGAAGAATTTTTATTAGTATTGATATGAAAAGAGTAGCTTGGCTAAAGGTGATAGGGGTAGAAAGAATACGTAGTTTAATAATGAGCTATTAGTCTTCCCAATTTTACTGTTTCTGTGGAAATGTCATATTCTTGCTATTTTCTTGCCTTTTGTTGAATATTCAAATGAACGCATCTCTTCACGTGATCTGAATAGTATTGATTTCAGATTACCCTGTAGAATTAATCGAATCGTTACTCTATCGATATTTCTGATTGCTTTGTTGATATATATAACGTCGATATATAGATTATTCAGTTGATGCACATAAGTCGGTGTTACAGATTGCTATATTGATTTCTTGTCGATACTTTACATATCTCTTACTATAATATTGTAGATTTTTTGGCTTAATAGATTATTAGATAGCGAAATGCTGCAGATAATGAGCTAATAGATATATTCTGGAATTTCAATGGTCACACTACAGGAAATAGCTTCCATTTCATTTTTCTACAGTTAATTGTATTCATGCGAGAAGTGTCGATGCTATAGGTACATAATTTTTCAATTAGTTTAAGTTAGCTGTTTCCGCTTTATCAAAAAAAATGTCTTAAAGTTTCACCGTATATAATAACATATAACCGATAAATCGTTTTATTGATAGACACTCGTTATAAGAAAGACAAACAAGGGTAAAATACTAATCTTAGTCGCGACGTTCTCTTATTCAATAATTGAAACACTCTTAGGTCCATGGTAATTGCATTCGTGAGGTCCATTCGATTAACGATGCCGTTGTTCTATAAATCAAATTTGAAAAATTTTTTCGAATTGTCCAATAATTTAAACATAATATTGTTGCTATAATCGGATAAAATTGCAGGGGATACACCGAATATGAGCATCACTTTGTTTACGATATTAAACATTATAGTAATATTAAATTTATTATACGTAACTTTACCATCGTAAATAAATTCACGATTGTCAATACACACCCACACAAACCCACCACCCCCCCCCCCCCACACACGAATATGGAAGCACGCGAAAAGCAAAATCGGACAACAAGCGTTTTTTTACATTCTAATTTGTTTCGCTAACTTCTATACCTTTATAAAGATTATCCGCTCTTAGAAAAACGAGGCATCTAAGAATGGATAATTCGTTTTTAAGCCGATTATCGACTTTGCCTACGTCTGTTTGAATGTTTGTTTTTCCCATTCATTCTTCGTCCGGTCACGACTTAAATATAAGTTCGTTAGCGCGACGCTTTATACGATCTTTTCAACAAAGACTTTCTTCAAGACTTGAACAATTCGAAGGAATGTCTTTATACTTGCGTTGCCAATCAACATCACTCTTCCCTTCCCTTCTCCTAATATGCTAACTTATTTAATATTTGGAGAAGCGCCGGGAAGGCAATACAGTATCGTCTGTTAGTCAACAACACTAACTAAAACAGTATCGAATAACTTAACGAAAAAGAGCAATCGAATCACGGTCACAGTCGGCCGAGAATTATTCTAATTTCAAACTTAGAAACTGTAGTTCAACTCGTAGTTGCGCGATAATATTATATGTATTGTGTGTGTGTGTGTGTGTGTGTACTTTTCTTCGAATAACCTGCCCGGAGTTGTCTCTATCAGGAAGAGTTTTGGTTGTTTCGTCCAAATGAGTTTGTATCTACAGAGAATGAACTCATTGGTTGTGCCAATTCGAATATAACGTCTCTCCTTGTAACCATGTAGAGAATGATGTCTCAGTTTGCTTCAATTGGTGTTAACTTCATTGCATGATTCTTGTATAACATGTCATATTCGTTGAATCCACAGATGTCGTTTGTGAATGTGGACTAATAGATTTCACCCCTGCCCGAATGAAGAGAGAACTCTTCGTTTATTGGGCAGATCGTTCCTATTTTGAGATGAACCTGCTTGGTTTCTAACTTCACAGGTGCATAATAATTGTGCAATGTGATTCTGATCAATGCCTCAACTACCACGTCGTCCAATGTTCCGAAGAGATCGAAGATATTGCGATCTTTTGCATGTGCCATCGGTCTAAACAGTGCCGCCGAGGGTAAGACTTCTTATGTCTGTGTTATTTTGTCTTATCCCTGATAAATAGGCATTAGGACCTGAAGAAAGGTTCCCAGTGGAGCTTAGCTGTGCTAGTAATACTCTAATACTATAGCTGTTTGATACTCCGCTGATTGAAATAATTGAACATATATGCTTTCGCTGACAGGTAGGATGATTGTACCAGTTGAACGTATATGGTGTCGCTGGTAGGTTTGAGATCCGGTATCTCGTAGAAGGTTATGTATAGGAGCGAGAACGTAGATGTGTTTAATGAAGTACCCGTACGTACTCGTCGTACCCGACTAGTGCGGTTGCCACCTCGCTAAGATTAATAATATTATGTTCTTCATTTTAAACAAGATTTTCGATCTGACTTTCTGAACGTCTACGAGCAATTGGTACTCGAAGCTAGGGCTGTGTTGCTAATATCATAATTTTATCAGCTATTGGTTGGTGGGGACAACCGTCATCATGAAAAATCGACTGGACTAACGTGCCATACTGCGCCTTCTAAAACCATTGTCGGTAGTACAGTCCATGATAGTGATTTTATCGTCGACTTATGTTAACGTTTTGATTTATTAAGTTTTAAGCTATCAGCGTGTACTATACGAGTACCGGTGTTAGTGCGTATATTAATATTATTTTTACTTAACGAAGCAATTATTTCATATGGACCCGTATACTGATTGTTTGACTTCCCTTTATGCGCACCTATTAAGAGATATAAATTCACGGCTCTTTGTTTCTTGTCGTAATGAACTTTAGACTTTGCCCTTGCTTTATTCAAATATGACGCACTGCTTTTTGTGATTTACTTAATTGTTCGTATAATTTCCACAAATAATGCGCATAATTTTCATTATGAAGATATATGAAGAGTAATTATCATACTTTCGTTCGGAGTCCTCGCTTCTTGTCCGAATACTATTATAGTTCATGCGGTGTGTATTATGTTCCTTCGTATTGTACACTCGTATTATATGAAAACATTGCGAGGTTTAACCAAATATCCCTATCACTGTTATCTTTTATAACATTTTTCAAAAATTAGGCTAATACGTGATGTAATCATTCGATTGATCCGTTTGACTGCGGTTGGTATGCTCGGGTCTGGTATTGGTTTATTCTAAATTGTTTCGCTATGAAAAATGCTTTCATTAATCGGGATAAAAAGTTAGAGCCTTGATTTTCTTTGGCGACCCGAATTTACATACGATGCCTTTAGTAAATGCGTCTGCGATTTCCTCTGAGGTAGTTTTTCGAAGTAGCATAGCTATTAAATATATAGTTAGCAAATCCGAAGTCGTCAGTTTACAGTTTATATGTTGCGCATGTGTGTGGTAGGTATATATGTCCATCGAAATTCTATCGGTTTTTTAATGCTCTTTTTAATGCTCAAGGTGCATCTCTTAGGTGCATTCCTTTTGCTCATTACGATCTGGTGAAAGCCAGATGCAAGATTGAATGTGCTGAAGTCTTTTGCGCTTCCATAACTGCTCTAATATTTCTGTATTGTTAGGCAAAGGATAACAGTCTTTTACCGTTTTCTCGTTTAACATCCTATAGTCGAAAACGAGTTTTCATCTCTTGTTACCGTCCGAGCCTACTTTCTTAGAAATGATCCAGAAGGCGAATTATATGGTGATACAAGCGGTCGAATGACATCGTCTTTTATGAGGTAGCTTATCTGTTTATTATTCTTGTCCCTATGTATCGGAGGGTACCAATATTGTTGTACAACGACAGGTATCGCATCAACGATTTCGATATTATGACTAATGACATTTTTATGTATGAGCTTGTCTCCTAGCAAATGAAACATATTTAACGAGTCTCTTATCATGGTCTTGGCTACTTCTCTTTCTTTCTTATTTAACGAATCCAACTTTATACATTAAAGTGCTCTTTCGAAGCGTGTATCGGATACTCTGTAAATCATCTTTCAGGGATGATCGAATTTAGGAGAGCAGGTTGATTTGGAAGAGGATAAGGATATCTGGTGATGATTTTTGCAGATTTCAGATTCTCCTTTGATCCATCCGTTTGAGTGGAATTAAGAAATTTGACCATCCTAAAAGATTGAAAAAATCTGTTTTTTGCATTATTATTAATTTTAATTTGTTGCGGCCAATTTAAGCCCCATATTCGGTATCATAATTCGAAATATTGACGGAATTATGGGTGTTTCTAGGTAGAACGGTCTGCCAGATACGAGCGGTGAGTCGCGGTGTTCGACTCGTACGTACACGACGCGCATATAAGCGGATACTTACTTTCTTTTGCGTTTTTAATGCAACTATCTCTTTCGACTCAAAAGTAAATAAATCTCAGTAACTACCGGACTAATTGTCTTAAAATGTGGACACAATACTTCAGATACATTTTCTACAAAATAGCGAACGATTTTTGCGATACGTTAATTAGTTTTTTAATACTACTTTTTGTTGTTGTCAAATTTCTCTGCGTAAACAGTATTTTATTGACCGTCATTAATTGACCGCCATTTCCTCAAGATATAAAAAAATCCATACGCATCATTATAGCCACAATATTCACGAATAAGAAAATAATTCTTTTTTGGTCAAATGCGCCAATATAGATATCTACTTTCGGTCAGCGACACACTTTCCTCCAGATGACATCTACGTCATTAGCTGTAGCGCCGCCAGTTTTTAATAATAATATTTATATATAATAATATTTAATATATTTAAAATATTTTGATTGTTTAAGCTATCAACTAACATATGGCCAAAAATAAAATATGTTCATTTGATACTTTTGAATTTGTAAATATTTAAAAATAAGCCTATGTTTCGAGCGCTCTGGGTTGCGTGTAGGTTGCGTCTCGCAATATGTGCGACTTGTAGGCGGTGGCTCTGGTTTGATTATTCTTGTTGCTCGATAATTCTTCTTTAGGCGTCTGTCGCGGAAATTTGGAAGACCTCATCGTCTCCGTAATCGATCGTGTTCTAATCTTTTGTATAGCAATCGTGCCTTGGCGAAGGCATTGATGAGATTGTTGTATGAGTCAGAGGCTATTCTAAGTACTGTACTCAAACGGTAATCCATCACCTAAACTAGTCAACGCGAATTCATCTATTCCAATTTTTTTAATTTCGATTAATTCGTTCGTCCTATATTACGAAGAAAAATATGTGATGGTTTGATGTAAGTCCTTTACCTTATCTATATGATCTAAGATGTGTTAGTCTTTTCTTATAAATATATTGCTAAGAGAAAGAGAGAGAGTGAGAGAGAGGAAGAGAGAGAGAGAGAGAGAGAGAGAGAGAGAGAGAGAGAGAGAGAGAGAGAGTATAAGAGGGAGGAAGCGAGGAAGTAGAAAACATCCACCGATAACGAGATGAGGAACAACTAATTTAGATGCAGAATGATACACGGCCCTATGCCGAAGGCATGGTTTTCGCTGCAGAATTGCACTTTCATCTCTACCTCCCGTCGTTCTCTCTCCGCTTCTACGAACGAACGCCCCAGCCCCATAACCCTTCACCCCACACCATTTCATCACTTTTCGGCCTCTTTCTCTCTCTCTCTCTCTCTCTCTCTCTCTCTCTCTCTCTCTTTGTCTCTATATTTACCCAATTTTCATCCTGATATCGCGCCATGTCGACTTCTCGATATTGCAACTCGCCACGATTTTGTTTGGCTACGCTAATAACGTTTTTACGTTTAGCTCCATCTCCTTCCAACTGCGATACTCGCTCGATTGAGTTTTCAGTAACTTTCCGTGTGCTTGTCGTTCTACAATTGATAACACCAACAAATCTGGTTGTTTGAAAAATAATACAAAAAGAAAAAAGGAAGGAGAAAAAAACGAGTTCAATCTATTCAACCGAACAATAATTATATTTTGAGTGCATTTCGAGTTCGTGCGCGTGCGCGTGTGTACGTGTGTACGTACGCAATTGCATGTATATGTACATCGAGTGTGACAAGCCCTATGGTTCATTAAAAACAAATAATAATAATAAATTGCATAAAATCTAAAATACGAAAAATAAAAACCAAATGAGCAAGTTCAATTGTAGTTTTTGACGTTTGTGTAGGGTTACTTCAAAAAAAAAAAAGATTAAAAATTAAAAGAAAGAGAAATAGAAATAAATAAAGAACAACAATAGTTAATATGTTGTTTCTTTAACCAAACCAATATAGCATTTCCACGCATTACCTTTAAAGATAAGAATAAGATACGAGAGCTGAACGTATCCCAGTTGTTTATAAGTTTACGTTATGCTATACGACGGTAGCACAAAGAAAAAGACAAATACATAGATAAATAAATACAGAGTGGGAAAGGGAGAGGGAGAAAGCATACTCTATGAGGATTTTACGAACGTCGATTTAAAAATGGCACAAGATTTAAATGCCTTACGGTTCTACAATATTAATGTAATAAAATCAATGATTTAAAAGAACAACAGAAACAACGACGACGACAAGAACAATAACAACAACAAGAAAATTTATAAAATATCATAAAAGGACTAATAGAACCTCGCGTTTGACCATAGAATATAGGTATAGTTATCTGTCATGAAAGATTAAGTTGGAAATAAAGAAAAAGTTAGTGAACAGATAAAGAGAGGAGGGGGAATATTGAGAAGCTAGGCCAGATCATTCATCATCTATATTAATGTACCATGACTATCACGACTTTCCTCCCGTGCGACCAATTAACGTTTCTAATTAATCATCGATTCAAATCGTCGACCAAATACCACGTTGCATTTACGATTGAGTATGTATGCGAAGTTAATGATCTCTTGTTTAGGAGAAAAAAGAAAAAATAAAAACGACAGGATAGTTTAGAAAAAAAAAAAGAATAATCGACCAGAATATACGTAACCGTATACGAGGTAGAGTAGGTCAAGAAAAGTTTCTAGTTAGGACGAAAGTTTTTGGCTAATCCAGAAAGTTCCAAAGATTATTCCTGAAAATCAATCATCCGGCCCGTCTCTTTATTGAGATTTTTCTCGTCTCACCATTAAATTAATTGGTAAAGGAGGTTGAAGGGGAGAGTTAATTCTCGTCTCACGGCACCTAGCAAACTGGAATGTGGGGCCAGCTTATTATGAGTCAAGCGATAAAAAACGGCTGTCTCTCTCTCTCTCTCTCTCTCTCTCTCTCTCTCTCTCTCTCTCTCTCTCCCCTTTCTCTCTATCTGTGAAAATTTATGTTTTGGGGAGAACACGGAAAGGATTTCTGGAACAAGAGACTCTCGAATAAAATCGATCTTCATCGAACGATTAACCCTTTACTTCTTCTTCTTTCTCTTCTTTTTTCTTTCTTTTTCTATTTTCTTTTCTTTCATTTTCATCTCTCTTTCTCCACCTCGTTCTCTCGTTCTCTTTTTTCGGTAATCGATCTCGGCCGTCCATCGTCCAGAGAAACTTTCAACGATCGACCCTTATGAATTTAATAAGCATAAAAGGGGAACGGTCTTAGTTTGAAGTAAAAATTAAAAATCAAAACAGAAAAAAAAGAAGAAAAAAGAATAGAAGAAATAAAATACCAAAAGGAACTGGAATTTGCGCGGACCTTAAAAGGACTTATAAGTATAACTTCTCTTTATTTAAATATCTTCGAAAGATTAGAATGAGTTGGAGAAAAAGAACAGAAAAAGAGAGATAAAGAGAGAGAGATAGAGAGAGAGAGAAAGTGAGAAAGAAAGAGAAAGAAGATTAGTAATGGCGGACGAGAGGGTGAGGATGAGAGAGAGAGATCGATAGTCATAGTGTTATAACGAGTGCAGGAGAAATAGGAAACACGGGTATAGTATTATGAAGGTAAACTCGAAAATTACTTTTCTCGTTAAAAGATTAGATATCGATGATCGAATTTTATTATATCACCTTGAACAAGATCATTTTTGTATCGACACGTTAAAGATCTATGATCAGAATTTTTGTTCCAACAAACTATCCTTAATTATCGCAAACTGCATCAACGTATCTGATCGCATTTGCCACGAAAGAGGGAACCGACGAGAATCAATCTTTCTCTTTTCTGAATCTCTCTCTCTCTCTCTCTCTCTCTCTCTCTATTTATCTCTCTTTGTCCCTTTTTGTCTACCTATTCCACCCACTTGAAATTCTTTAATTGCTTTAAATGTAATCCTCATTTATCATTGTTAATCCGAATCATCGAATCAAAGCCATCGGTCTTTGATAAACTTCTTTTTTTTCTATTTTTATCAATTTCTTATTCTCATATTTCTTTTTTCCCGTAAAAAACTGTGATAAATTAGCGAAATTTTTTAGGATTTATACACAGAAAGGTATCCACGTGAAATCGACACAAAATCCTCCATCCTCTCTTTCGCGAAATGCATTTATTTCATCGCGGTCGATCAATGTTATTGAACGTTCAATACCATTTTTTTGTTCTCTTCATTCTATCTAAATGATCTAACAATTTTCGTTTGAAAAATTCTTTTACCGAATATCATCATATTAAAAATCTTTATTTTTATTTTATATCGTGAATTAACTCATTGTAAAATAAATATTTCCAAGATGAAATGCATAAAAAGAATTGTAAAAACAACCTTCGACGCCACGTGTCACGAACACGAGAAACGTTCAACGTTGAAGAACAAGAAAAGAATATAAAAAAATAAACATGATCTACTTCGGACGATAAGAAAATATAGATAAGCGGATGAAGTTCAATCAATTAGTTTCACGAGAGAAAAAACACTCGTGACTCGTTTATTAGTCGGTCATGAACGATTAAAAAACAAAAAACTCTTCATAATTCAATAAAACATATACACAGATAAGCGATACAGATAGAAGAAAAAATGTGAACATGCGTACTCACCAATTGTACTAATGAAACCAACGTGTCTGTCACTACAAAATTTGGATCCTCTTTATGCACGAAGACGATGTAGATAAAATTCGTTGAGCACGAGATTAATATAGAAAATGACAGAGAGAAGAAGTTGAAGGGAAATTATTACTTTGTCTATGTAAGATGATCCTTTTGCTCTTATGATGACCGCTTGATGTAATACGCTCGGTACGGATTGAAAAAAAATCGTACTCGTCAAATCACGATGTATTTATGCGTTTTTTAAAAGGATATGAAACTATTAATAATAATAATGATGATGATAATAACAATACTAATAGATCACTATATGAGTACACGATAATAAGTTGAATGATTTCTAAGAATTCGGGGAGGAATAAAAGAAAAAATGAAAATCTCAGCTATTTGTCCTTTCGCACGTAGAGATCGAGGACTTTAATAATTTTACAGTAATGGTCCACTAAATGTAGTAAATGAGAAAACGAACGGTGTGTCGTGTCTCGTATGTCGTAACGAAAAAACGGTCCCATTGTATGTCTCTCGAAAAGTTACGCTTTCCTAACCCGAACAACCGTTCACGACGCGTTGTCGCACTCAACTGATTTCCTCTCGTTCGCGCGGATTTCACGAGCGGCCAATCGGATTTAAGACTGCGCTGCGCACCGCACCAACGACGACAATATTCTATCTCTATCTTTCTCTCTCGTAATAGCAGCAAGATAATAGTACTTCTTGAGCACCGTGACGCAGTAAAAAAGGAGAATGGCATCAAGGGTAATAATTATATTTCTCTCTCTCGTAATGGCGGCAAACGAGTTGTACGACGTGTGCACCGTAGCGTAGCTTCAACCACGCAAAGTAGAAAAAAAGGAGAGTAAGCCCGTTCCCGTCATGGAATTAGTTTTAAAAGTTTGGACCTGTTTCTGATTTGAAAACGTATATGTACGAGTAATGGGATTTAAGGGATGAACAACAAAAGGCGTGAGTATATCTACATGAATAATCGCGTTTCTTCATATAGAGTTCAACTTTCATGAGATTTGATGCTTCTTGCATCCTTGTATATCTCCATATTCGGCGAATTCTTTCCGTAAAATCACAACAATGAATGAAAAACATGTTCATTATTTAGTGGAGGAATATCAATTAGAAGTATCTTAGTTATAAATATTATTTTATCGTTTGCGTAAACGTATCGTGTAGATACACAAGAAAATCAGAGAGCCACGGACTGTCTACGATTCGATTGGACGAGAGCTCGTTAAATTTGTAACATGATATCGGATTCTGGTCTTCTCGAGCTAGCAATATTGATTTTATTGTCTTACTCGTGTTTGCAACACATACATGTACAGATTACACCGATTTGTAAGATGAATATTCAACGCACATATAGGTCGCATCAATTGCACAGTTTTGTATAGTTTCGATAATGGAGTGTATCCTGATAAAAAAAAGTTTAGTATTGAATGGGAAATTGTAGGTGATACTTTGATGATAGACGCACCTCCTGTATCACCTTTACTATCAGTTTTTTGTACTAATTTTCAATCTCCACATTTGGCTGAATTTATCAAATATCACGATAAAGAAATATTATAAAATATTTCATTTCACTAGCATTTTTCTATAAACAACTGTAAAGTATTAAATATTCTTGTAATTGATCGTATTATTATGAAAGTGCTGATATATATTTTTGCCATAGTAGGCTCCACTTTGGAGAAAACTGAGGTTCAAAAAAATTGAATGGTTTGATTCTATTAAATTAGATCATCGCAATAAATTTATTATTTGAAGATGATTGAGAATCACGTCAATAACTAACAATAAGATGACATATAATATCTTAGTTCATTTCAGAAATATATTGAAATTACCAACAAATGAAACATTGAACAACATTTTACATCGCACCCGACAATAAATAAACTTACTTATCTGCCGGCAAATATTGTGAATATGTCGGTATAAAATTATACAAAAATACGTAAATTTATGCTTTCACAGCGTAAAATGTATTCAAGTCAAAGGGAATCGTTTCGAATACTATCAAAAATTCATTCTTTGCGCCGATACATATATATCTTAGTCTTTCTTTTTTTCTAAATTCTATGACTTATGTTTAACTTCTCTCCCATTTTGAAAGATAAGTTCATATTGTTGAATTTTTATTTTTACAAAGTATGTAACCATGGTAATAAAATCGTCGGTCAACTCAACAAAACATTCATAGCGTTACGTAATCTGGAAGAAATAATCTTATTCATAATTTTATGATGCTCAGTATATTGTCCTATTCGGATTAAGCGATTTTGTTTCTTTTTATATTTTTTCGTGACCGCGTTAACTGGAAAAATATTTAATATACGAGCGTGTAATAGCTCATTTAATATGAATGGCAGATTAAACGAGTTCTTATTAATTTACTCATTTATGTTATTATATAGAGAAGGTGAAAAGTAGAAAAGCTTTATCGTCAAGAAAAAAATAGAACAGGAGATTGTTGGTTTTACAAATTGTTCGCTTTTTATTATATGCAAGGCAGAATCCTCGATACTCGAAAATATGCAATTCCTACCTTTATGTCAAAAGGAAAAATAGAACAGAATTGAAATAAATACTTCCCTAGTGTTGCACAACATCCGTTTTATCTCTCATTTCTCTCAATCTCTCGCTCTCTCTCTCTCTCTCTCTCTCTCTCTCTCTCTCTCTCTTTCTCTCTCTCTCTCTCTCTCTCTCTCTCTCTCTCTCTCTCTCTCTCTCTCTCTCTCTCTCTCTCTCTCTCTCTCTCTCTCTCTCTCTCTCTCTCTCTCTCTCTCTCTTAGTCGACCGCGAAGAGCCGATGATGCATCGAGACAGAAACTTTCGTTCCAACTAGAATAGATACATATATATATATATATATATATATATATATATATATATATATATATATACATATATGTATGTATGTATACATATGTATACATGAATATATTTTTGTTGCATATGGAAAAATGTAAGTTAAATATAATTGAAAGTAGAGTTTATGGTAACACATATTAAACACTTACCATTCGCAACAATAGACCGACTGACTGATTGAACGGTTGCTTTCTTTGTATAACCATATTCATTCTCGGAAGATCTTGCGAGGGCAATAATGAAATTAGGAGAGTGAATACAAAGATGCCTAATGTTTAAACGATCCCATGTGTGCCTTTTTTGTTTTGATCGCGTCTAGTCATCTACTTTGATTGTTTATTTATTACTCGACCAGACACATAATTAAAGCTAGATTTTTGACTAAAATAATACTCAAGTTCGAACAAAGGTGACAATATTTTCTTTATGTATGCTCTTTCTTAGCGAGTATTCAACGAGTTACCAAGGGCAGATATTTCTAATAGTAACATATTATCCTTAGGAGAAAGTACTGTGAACAACTGAGGAACGTACGAGTGCCTCAACACAGACTCCTTTCATATATATGTATTGATGGATGCGAGCTAGAAGATCTACGACAAACTGTCTTGTGCCCATGGGAGATTATGGGTTTGTTAATAAAGATGGGATCTATTTGCGGTGTTACCAGTGATGCTAGGAAATAGCAAGAAGAAGAAAGAAGGAGGCCACGAAAAACGAGCCAACGTGGAGAGGGTCGAGGCAACGATCGTAGTTAAAACGAAAAAGCTCTATCGTCATCAGAATAACAGAGGGAATGAAAGAGAAACGACGAAAATCAGAGCTGAATAAAAGGAAGAATGATAGAAATAGAGAAAACTATATAGAAAAACTTGATAAAAAGGATGAAAGAGAAAAAACCAAAGAGGTAGATATATAGATATAGAGAGGAAGAGAAAGAATTACACATTTCTCTTTCATATCTTTCCATCTTCTGACTGTATTTAAGTTAATTGAGATATACGTGAAAACGTAACCTGCTTCGATTAGCATTTCAATAAACATGACTGCATCGGAGGTCTAAGAGAGTCAAGTTTAATACTCCACAAGATGTTTCAAGCTTTGACAGAGGTAATAGCTTGACGTTTAAAAAGGGCATAGTATTCGGGGGTTATCGTAGCAGAAGAGGCAGCTGAAGCCGAATTTGTAACCGTCGTCAACTCATTCTTTCACCCTTCATTTCCAACCTCCACCTACCCTCACTCGTTTTTTTGGTCCCCTTATTTCTTTTACGACGCAGAATCAGATAAGAGAGGAGTATCGTATTTCACTTAAACGGACCTTAGTAATTACCTAGCACCTAGATGAGTCCTTTGCTTATTCGCTTAGACACAGATTAACCTTCCGCGTGATTCTACGATCTTCGAAGGAGACGGTAATGTCATTGGAACTCATGGAAACGTAGTTATCCAAATCCAATACTCTACGGGTAATATTACTATTTTTTCAACCCTCTTCTCTTTTCTTCTTTTTTCTGTTGCTCTCTCTCTCTCTCTCTCTCTCTCTCTCTCTCTTTCTACATATATAGATATCTTCCTCTGATCCTCCTCATCATTCTATCTTTCTCACTCTCTGCGTCTATTCCTCCCCAACCGTATATCTCTCCCTATCTCTCATTCTCCAACTCCCATGTGAAATGACGTTATTTTCGAGATGAAAGCAAATTATTTGATAAAAGAGAACGAGTGAAAGAGATAGTGATATATATATATATATATATATATATATATATAGAGAGAGAGAGAGAGAGAGAGAGAAAGAGGGGATGAGAGTGAGAGGGTGAGAAATTAGAAATCATCCTCGTTTTGTTTCGATGAAGAGAAAGTAGGAATGGATCGGAGGACTGGAAGACTCAAGTTTAATATTCAACACAATGTTACCACCTTTATTAGAGGTAGTAGTTTAACGCGATAAAAAGACGTACCGTCTGTTGGTTATCGAAGAAGGAGAGGCAAGCAAAGTCGAGCTTTTAATCGTTGTCAGCTCTCTTTGTCATTTTCTCACACTCTTTCTTCTACCCTCTCTACAACCCTCATCGGACAGTCGCTCTTTTTTTTGGTCCCCTTTATTATTTATATCGCATTCTTTCACAAGTACACACGTGCTTGTACACTGAGGATCGAGAAGTTTCGGATTTCACTTTAACGAATTTTTGTAATTATAATGCCTAGCACCTAGTTAAGTCCTTTGCTAATTTGCTTGAAATTTTTGACTTTGATTAGAGAAAATCGACTTCTCTATTGTAATTCTTGGTTTTACACTCGGTCCGGTGAGAAAAAGTTGGGGTCAGAAATAAGAAATCTGGAGAAAGAAAGAGAGAGCGAGAAAGAGAGAGAGAGAGAGAGAGAGAGAGAGAGAGAGAGAGAGAGAGAGAGAGAGAGTGGGAGAGAAAACGAGAGAACGAGCATGTGTGTTGGTTAATGCGACAACTGGATGAAGTTAAAAAAGATAGAAAGATAAGAATAAGCGTACGTTTAAAAGGAGAAGAAAGAGATCAGATTAAAAGAGACAGGAAGAAAACGGGAGAGAGATAGAAGAGAGAGAGAGAGTGAATAGGGCAGAGTCAGAACATTTTGCGATCTAAGGCATTTCGATCTCGATGAGAAAAAGGTATGGTGCAGTATGAAATAAAATGAGAAGGAAGGAAAGAGCATAAAGATTAAGAGAGAAAAACTTGAAAGAGAAAAGAATAGAGAGATGGAGATAATGTGAGTGAATGATACAAAGAGTGAGAGATAGAGATAGTGTGAACGAATGAGACAAAGAGAGAGAGAGAGAGAGAGAGAGAGAGAGAGAGAGAGAGAAAGAGAGAAAGAGAGAGAGAGAGATAAGAATGAGAGGAAATTATCAAAGAGGATCGAGCTAAATAGCCGTGGAAATGTAGTTTTTAAGAGGTTGCGCAGCACTCGAAATTCGAAGTGGCCTGAAAAATTGGCCCGCTTGCGTTTCTCTACTCCCCTTGAGGATTTATGATCGCTCATGTGAGTCCAACCCGAGCATTCTCGTATATCCGTGAAAGCAGTATTCCATCTAACAACAACATGCAAGTGAGAGAGGAATTCGTGATAATAAAAACAACACCTTTTCTTTATCTTTATCTTTCTCTTCTTTGTCTATGTCTGTTTCTCTTTGTTTCTATATCTGTATATATATTTATTTTTTCTACGCACAAGAAAGAGAGAAAGAGAGAGGACACGAACCTTTCATCATACAACGCGCGGAAAAAGATTTCATCGTTGTCACAGAAGGATAGAATTGTTTTATATGCAGGACGTTTTGTTAAAAATCCTTTTTCAAAGTACGTTAACTTGAAGGAATAAAACATTGCGCAGCCCAGAATCGGGTTTTTCACATGAGAATATTTTTCTGTTAGCGCAGTGAAGTTTTCGTGACATCGAAAAAAAAATAAAGAAATAAAATAAAGAAAAGAAATAAAGAAAGACAGAACAAGACATTCGCGACTCGTTAACCGAAAGTTCGCGTTACTAATTTCTTGCTAATGCCAATATTCATTCAGTCTGTAAGAGGAAATGGAAATACATTTTTATCACGACGCTGCAAAACCACCAGGCCGAACAGAAGAAACGAATTCAGCGATTCCCGCTATCTTCTCTTCGTCTCTCCTCTCTCTCTCTCTCTCTCTCTCTCTCTCTCTCTCTCTCTCTTTCTTTCTTTTTATGTGTATCTCTATCTTTATCTCTCTATCTATCTATCGCTCTTTCTCTATATCTTTCTCTCCCTCCTCTCTCTCTCGTACTATAGTATTTTTCTCTTTATTTCGTTTCTGTTCCCTTTAAGTATGTAACCGTGCACTTTTCTCATCGTGAAATTAGTTCTTTGTCGATGAAAAACTTATTTTTATCAAATTTGTCCAGCCCTTTTCCCACTAGATTACTCCGAAACAGATATTCTCTCTCTCTCTCTCTCCCTCTCTCTTTATCTATCTATCTATCTATCTATCTATCTATCTATTTATCTATCTATCTATCTATCTATCTATCTATCTATCTATTTATCTATCTATCTATTTATCTTTGTCTCCCATTTCTTCTCCCTCTTTCTCCCTTCAAAGTTATTACACGATATAACGAATTTGAATTATAATCCGCGTGGCAAATTGCTGAAGAGATGCGTCCACCGCTGTACACACTTCTACATGTATAATACGTGAAAGAAGATCTTCCTCTCCTATTTCTATCATTTTGAGTAGTATTAGTATGTTGGAAGAGAGAGTATATCGGAACATTTTTGTATCGGATACGTAATCCTACGCTCAATGAGTATATATATTATACATGTGTGATATGGAAGAAAGTGAATGAAATATAATTGAAAGTAGAGTTTATTTTAAATAACACAGATTTAACGCTTATCACTCGTAACGATAGACTAACTGCGGTACTCTTAAGGCTGTTCACTCACTCGCTTTCTCTATAAAACTAGACTTTTTATTTTCTTTTCATAAACAAACGCTCCTAACAAAAGACAAATCACGCTTTCTTCGACTGACAATTGGCTTACCTCATACATGCAAACACACATACACACGACAAATTTCTTCTAGAAACTTCCATCCCACATATATATTTCATATATAATATAATATAATATAATATAATATAATATAATATAATATAATATAATATAATATAATATAATATAATATAATATAATATAATATAATATAATATAATATAATATAATATAATATAATACAATATAATATAATATAATATAATATAATATAATATAATATAATATAATATAATATAATATAATATAATATAATATAATATAATATAATATAATATAATATAATATAATATAATATAATATAATATAATACAATATAATATAATATAATATAATATAATATAATATAATATAATATAAGTGTCGTAAAAGTACATATGTAAGATAGATAGTCATTTTACGAACATTCTTAGCAATTTAGAGAAATGTTAACATCCAGTCATAATTTTCAAGCAATGAAAAAAGAAAATGACGATTGATTGTGCTTATCGTCGAGACTGAGAAGGAGACGGACAGAGATGGAGGGTGAGGAAAAGATAGAGAGAAAGATAAAGTGAAAGAGAGTGAAAGAGAAATCCTTCCACGAGTCCTTCCGGCGTTATTACCACGATCATCATAAGCCACCCCTCAACTCTGTTTTCACACGTAATTACGACAGATTTTCGAGCGAAATATATACTCTCTCTCTCTCTCTCTCTCTCTCTCTCTCCCTCTCTCACTCTCTCTCTCTCTCTCTCTCTCTCTCTCTTCCTTTTCTTTCTTTTATATATAAAGAAAAAAATATTTATAAAGGAAGAAAAGGAAAAGCGTTGGCGTAATTTTCATTAAAATGGGAAATTTATCAAAGAAATTAACTAACATCGACAATTATACCTTTCAACGTTCATTTTCACATCGATCGGAATTTATGCAAACTTACGGCCTCGCTTTCTCGAGTGTACAGAGAGAAGGATAGAGTGAGAGAGAGAGAGAGAGACAGAGAGAGAGAGAGACAGAGAGAGAGAGAGAGACAGAGAGTGAGAGAGAGAGAGAGAGAGAGAGAGAAATAGAGAGAAAGAGAACGATTATCAATCCACGCATCTACCTCTCAATATTCGGGTATGTGCAATTACGCGGAAAATAATTAATTATTTGTGCATGCGTGACTATTAATATTTAGTTATTATAATGAGAACTACGTAAATATTTACAAATACACACGAAATATTTCATTTGTTAACGATTCGACGATATTCAATTTCTCGCATTCGTGAGTGAAATATCGATGGTCATTAGTATTCTATTATGTAGAAAAATATCAATATATATATATATATACACACATATATCCACCTACATAAAATATCTTTGAAACGAAAGAAGAAAAGCCGATGAAACAAATCATACGATTCCTGTGGAAGATAAGTTTGCAATTACTCCGAAGTGGAAAAGTTGATTAATGCGAGAGCACTATTGTAATGAAAATTTAGTTGATCGATCGTCGCTTGTTAGCCTTCATTCTTTTCTCTCGCTCTCTCTCTCTCTCTCTCTCTCTCTCTCTCACCCCCTCTTTCTCTCTTGGTCTCAGCGCCAAGAAACTTTTTTCCTACATGCTGGCTGATATCACAGATAGACTTCAACCCTTATATTTTCAAAAACTCGTGTACGGTGATAATTATTCTATACGAAGCATTCCGGCAGGATATTCAAGCGTCCTAGCTATGTATGTACGTGGAAAGAGAAGAGAAGAGAAGAGAAAATTGTGATGAAGCGTCTTTTATGCCGGTTACGTTCAGAAAGCAAACTTGCGGTTACCTTTTGACACGGGCCTTCTTGCTTCTGGCCGGTTCTACCAGCTATCATCCCTCTCGCTCACACTCTAACACGCTCTTTCTTACTTCTTCCCCTCGCTCACTGTCTATTTCCTTCTCACGTTCGTTCACTCGCTCTCTGGAGAATCTGTACTTCCCATTTTCTCTCACTCCCTCGCACACACTCTAAACACACCCACTGCTCCAATACTATTTTGCCATTGTCGATCCTTCGGCTATTTATCGTGTTGTGAACGACTCACCTCAAGGTCACGTATTTACTTCTCCCTTCTTAGACATCTTTCTACTTCATACATCCACATTGACGATCTAAAATTTTTCCCCCGTTTATCGATTAAGGAGGAGTTCGGAGATTTGATCGGGGAGATCGAAATTTTGGTGTCCTGTTTGCGTTACTTATTTACATTTCCATACGCTTTTCAACCAAGCGGATGAATCGAGAAATACGTAATAGTGAGCATCTTCGTGTTGACTTTATTCACGTTGACGCAAGATTCTTTTGTATTGATTCATAATATAAACACTTTTAGTATAAGTTCAATTAACTTTTTCGATACTAAACGCTTAGTAAACTACTTCACCATGACATGTCATAATACAGTTTCCGATAAAGCAACGTGTCGAGCAACTCGATTGAATTCAATTGCGTGTATTGTCAGTATTTTAGTGCATAAGTCTACGTGTATTTTATTATTATTTTAGTAAACATTTACTTAATGATTAATATATGAAAACCATTCGTTCGAATCTCTACAGATGGGTACAAAGCAGGGTCGCAATTAAAAGAAAAAGAAAATTGCGGAAATTGAGTATTATACTATTACGAACTGTAAAAGTATGCAATTTAAGAGTCAAAGGCTATATTATTCGTAGAAGCCACTAATTTGTTTTACATATTACATTGATTCATTTTTCTGATTTTATTCATCGAAAGTATAATATTTAAAGAGGCTAATCACTAGTAGAGAGTTAAATCTTTCGTCAAATATTAAAATTTTTTCAATACAACTAATCGCTTATTTCTACGCATAACACAATTACATTTGAAACTTCTTGGTCATATTTTTAAAGTTTATACTTACGATTAACAAAATCCTTATAAATTCTATATTTGTAGAGGAGGAAATAATTAGATTTGAACGAATTGAAAATACATACGTATTACCGATATCTCGTCTATATTGTATATAGACTGGTTGTATAATATTTTGTAGTTCTTTTTTTCCATTTATACCGGCTTATACATACAAGAAATGCACGACGAAAACTATCACATTCCCCGTTGTCACCGACGTCGAAATTGTGACAATGGTTCGGAAAATGAAAGAAAGTAGAATGAAGATTGGCCTAGTAGATACAATGAGAAAAACCCAGGAAAGGTTTAATTCATTAATCAGGATTTTCTCGTCATTTAAAATTTATTTGAAAAAACGATTATAATCTTACTCCTATTGTACAAATACGAGTGTATCTATATACATTATTCATATAAAATTATATAAATAATATGGAACCCATAACGTTAACTTTTCCTTTATACAATTTTCTTCTTTTCATTTGTTTCATATTTATTTTATGGATGTGGTCGAAGTCTTCATTTATCTTACAAGGAGGAAAATCATTGTGTGACCTTGATGTTCAGAAAATTAATCACCATGATATATGGTTAACTTCGTTCAACATCAATTTCTAATTATTTACTGAAAGCTGAGTTTCCCTTGTTATCATTATATTCTACAGATAATAGAAGAATTTTTATTAGTATTGACATGAAAAGAGTAGCTTGGCTAAAGGTGATAGGGGTAGAAAGAATACGTAGTTTAATAATGAGCTATTAGTCTTCCCAGTTTTACTGTTTCTGTGGAAATGTCATATTCTTACTATTTTCTTGCCTTTTGTTGAATATACAAATGAACGCATCTCTTCACGTGATCTGAATAGTATTGATTTCAGATTACCCTGTAGAATTAATCGAATCGTTATTCTATCGATATTTCTGATTGCTTTGTTGATATATATAACGTCGATATATAGATTATTCAGTTGATGCACATAAGTCGGTGTTACAGATTGCTATATTGATTTCTTGTCGATACTTTACATATCTCTTACTATAATATTGTAGATTTTTTGGCTTAATAGATTATTAGATAGCGAAATGCTGCAGATAATGAGCTAATAGATATATTCTGGAATTTCAATGGTCACACTACAGGAAATAGCTTCCATTTCATTTTTCTACAGTTAATTGTATTCATGCGAGAAGTGTCGATGCTATAGGTACATAATTTTTCAATTAGTTTAAGTTAGCTGTTTCCGCTTTATCAAAAAAAAATGTCTTAAAGTTTCACCGTATATAATAACATATAACCGATAAATCGTTTTATTGATAGACACTCGTTATAAGAAAGACAAACAAGGGTAAAATACTAATCTTAGTCGCGACGTTCTCTTATTCAATAATTGAAACACTCTTAGGTCCATGGTAATTGCATTCGTGAGGTCCATTCGATTAACGGTGCCGTTGTTCTATAAATCAAATTTGAAAAATTTTGTCGAATTGTCCAATAATTTAAATATAATATTGTTGCTATAATCGGATAAAATTGCAAGGGATGCGCCGAATATGAGCATCACTTTGTTTACGATATTAAACATTATAATAATATTAAATTTATTATACGTAACTTTACTATCGTGAATAAATTTACGATTATACAATTTATAAGAGAAAAATCTTGTTAAATTCTGTAGGCAAATTGGTTATATTCATTGGTACTTTATCTTTCTTTGATATTAGTTTCTCTTTTGGATGATCAAAAGAATGCTTTATAAAATTTTGAATATCGGTTATATAAATACATATAAGTCCTTTATTTAGCGTAATTGATATATTCGATCCTAAATGTACAATTTTAAAGATTTTTTGATATAAGATCAATAAAAATGTCAAGAATTTTCGTACCTTTTGAAATTGTACAATATGTGAGTTTTAGCTTATTTAAAATTTGGACCAAAGTATCTACTACTTGTGGATTTCAATCTAAGAGTGAATGTTGAGTTTCTTTATTTCGATCTTGTTTCAATAACCGTTATGTTTATGGAGCAATGAGCTGACAGAAAGTAGCCCATATTATCCTTTCTTTACCAAAATGAGATTGCGTTAATCCTGTGCTCTTGTTAATTAATATATCTTCTGTGATAGTTACGCTTCTTGTCGATAGATTTGTTATTACTGGACGTGTAGTGCTTTTTTGCGATACAAATGTTGGTTGGTAATATTTATCGTTAATTTCGTCTCTAGAATCGTAATAACTTATTATGTTCGTTCGCAATTTCGTTTCATGAACTTCTTTAATTGTGGATTTTATGGTGACAATTTGTTTTATAGTGATCAAAAATTTGTTCAATCCTTGATGTTTCTATTTTCTTGGCTATTGGTTTTCATGGACCTGCTTATAATTCTTGTAATGTTCTTTGTTGCATATACTTTCTATTAATTGTACCGTTCGGCATTTTATCATTACTTCACAAAGGCGGTGTTTTGGCTATTTTAATTTAATAGTTTCATCCTTTCTATTATCTGAAATGTGTGATTTAGAGCTTGTTCGATTAGGTGTTTTTATTTTTCGCAATTCCGATATATATTTTTAATATTGAACGTTAATTCTTACTTATTTATTGATGTGCAAATCTTAGAATACTGTGTTGTTGCTAGATTTAACTTTCCTCAAGACGTTTGTCTTTCTTGTCAGAATAACCGTGAAATTGACAATATTCTTCTATCGGTTTGGCAAAGTGTTATTTTGCATCAAAGACATCCATTATTTCCGTGTGATTATTATGCATTAATTTTTACTCGTAGAATTCGTGTTCGATAATTTGAGGATGGTCTCCTAAATTTTAAAAACTATGTCTTTTTCAATATAAAATAAGAAGCTATTATTGATGAAAAATCTCTTATAAATGCTCCTTTTTATCTCATTCTCTTGCCTTCGTAATTTAACCATTAAGGTTCGACTTTTCTTCTTAAATGTTATATCTCCAGGTAGTTATACATTATCTATATCCAGTAAGTATATCCAGTATACTTATCCGTGCAACGCTTCTTCGATTACAGATTCGTTGTGGTTATTATTGTCTAATTTAATTCGTTTTCTAAACCATTCACGTCCTTGACTCTAGAAAATGCTTTCTCCAGTTATTTTAATAGCCTTCCTAATGTATTATTGTCTTTTCTCTGACCATCATTGGCAATGGTGAGATGTTTAAGTACTATAAAATAAAATTCACATATAATTATAAACAATTTATACAAAATCTTGTAAGTAAAAATAATAATATACTTCAGAAACTCAAGCACCACATCTGTTCCCTCTTACGTGCGTTCCAAATTATACGGATAATTGAAAAAGACAGAAAGAGAGATCTTTGAACTATTAAATTGTCATCAAAAATGCCGTAAGATCGCCGAATAATAATTCCTCAATCGACATTAAATGACCTCCCAAGTACAATGTGCAAAGCAAAATATCATTTGAAATCAAATTTGTTCCTGCTTGAAATAAACCAATACCAAATCATAAAGCTTTATATAACTCAGAAGCGTATTCAACTTCTTTAGAAAATACTTCTGTTTCTTCGTTTTATGCTGCAAATCCTCCTACCTGTACAAAAATTGGTCATTATAAAAATTACCGCATTGATCGCCACAGTTGACTTCGGAGACCAAAGTGATCAAATGTTTATAATTGTAACATTTATATTAATAAACATTCACATTTAATGAATATTTAATATCATCACTTATTAGAGAATACTTAGAAATAACATTTTTAATTAAAACAAATTTTACTTAATATCTGTGTGCAGATAAATAAATTTTATATCTATGTTTGTTACTATAATCCAATTTGGTCACAGTATTCTTTGATACATCATTTGTATAAACAGTTGAAGCAAGACAATTGTACTACTTAAAATTTATATACTTTATTATCTGTCTCAAGCAGCTTGAAAACTAAATCCGCTTAAAACATTATATACTTTTTATCAATATTTTCATACTTACTGCAAAGAAATCAATAAATCCCGAATATGTAGATATGGATATTGTGAAAGTGTTTCCATTGCAACTAAGGTCTTTCACTATCTTTTGTTACCTCATTATTTTGTTTAATTGCTTTGCATGTCACTTATTTTACAATTATCCTGAATATATAAGCAGCACCTGTACCTAATTTTCTTCTACTAACTTTATAAATTTTGTAGTTTGCAGTATGGTGAAAGCCACATAGGTGACAACTTGGTGGAGTTTCAATGGATTTTTTTGCTCTCTACAGTTGTATGAGAACCTGTAGTACATTTGTGACACTTGTATTGGCGATTACAGTACTTCTGGGTGTGGCCGTATCTTTGGCATCTTTTGCATTGAACTATTTCTTTCTTTTTTAAGGGTGGTTCAATTTTAACTATAGTATTATTTAGACGACTTATGTTATATACAGTATTATTGTTTGATTTTTGCTTCAAGTCGATATAGAACATTGACAGTGGGTTGTGTGTAACTCTGCATCGAATGTTATTAATATTTATTATCTCATGCCCAAGCATTTGAAATTCGTCCTTTATATCAGCCAAATCAACAGAGTGATGAACGTTGCATGGAACAACATCGAACGACCGTTCTTGTTTCAATTGCAACGTATGAAAACTAGCGTTAAAAGATTTCAATAATCTTGCAATTTTTCTATATGTTTCAGCATCAGCTGGTATGACACGAACCTGGTTATTATTACTTTTAAATTTGTAGCTCTCTTTGTTAACAACTTCGTCCAAGCATCTTGTTAAGGATTGGATATCGATTACGTCATCGAGATAAATTGGAGAGGGGTGACGGAAGAATTTCGGCAAGGGTCGATTTTCTGGCATATCTATCTCCGTGGTTGAATTTAAATTTGAGAATATGTTAGCGATTGGAAGTACTGCTTCTGATCGTGGATCCCCATTATCCCTGCCGTCGCTTCTTGTGGTCGTTTTTTGTTAGTAGGTATAGTTGCATATCTTGGAGAGGTAACTATTTGCCATGGCGGAAACAGCTTTGATATCGGCATACTCTGGTCAAGGATATGCTAAGATCTAGTCTCCATTAGCCTAACCGATTTGAAAAATATTCACTGAAATGGCTTGCTATATTGTATTTATTCTCAATATTCGCCATGTAAACAAAACAACGCGAAATTCAGCTTCGTAAGTCTGTATACTCTGAAAGCTAGAACGCAACTATATTGCTTAAAATCGATATAATTTATTGTTTACTCTTTTTATCAATATTTTCATACTTACTGACAAAGAAATCAATTAATAAGTGCCAAATATGTGGATATAGATATTCCAAAAAGTGTGCCCCTTCCAATTATGGCTTCTTGTTATCTTTTGTTACCTTATTATTCTGTTTATTATTTCGTCATGTCACTTCTTTTACATTTATCTTGAATATTTTTTTTTCTTTATCTCCATTTTTCACTGCAATTTGTTCAAGATGGACATTCTGCAGATACATTTAACACATTGAGTACAGCTCACGAGAAAACTCGTGTTTAGCAAATTGAATGTCATGGACAGATCAAGAGATTCTCGTTTTCATTCTTTTTCGACTCATTCTGCGATTTAAGCAACCAGAGAGAAATGTTTTCATTACTTTACCAGGGTAATGAAGCCGAACACCAATGCACTATGGATTACGCTTTGCCAAATTTCACACTATAAAGTATTATTCAAGTTTATGCAATAAATAATAGTTAAAATATAAAAAATCTTATAACATAAATAGATGTATAAAATATATATACAGTAATATTTAAGAATAATTTATACGAAAATAATACCAAATGCAAATTAGAAATGTGCATATCCACTTCCTATTACTTGCCAAGCGTCAGAAATGTACGAGCTTTGAGAGCAGGTTGACCGTTCAGCGCGCTGTAGGCAATGTGTTAACAATGTGTAGTTATATCATGTAGATGTTCTCTCATTAGAAAAGATCATTACAATAAATAAGAAGAATTGTTTTAACTTATGTTCTAAGGAAATCTTTTGGATATTTCCTATGTAAACTTCTTGGTATATTTTCCAAGTATAACTTCCTTACTGGATCATATGGGTTATTTCTTAGTCTTTCTTTGTATCGAGCACATATGTTGGTTATTTCCTCTTGTACTGATTCGATCTTAAGATCTTTACGGATTTGTTCGTTGCAAATGTATCAGGGAGCGTTAATTATGCTCCTCAGGATAATGGATTGTGTATTGTTCCCAGTTTAGTTATAGGACTCTTTGCTGCTGTTCCTCATATAACGATTCCATATGTCCAAATCGGTTTAATTATAATCTTATATATTAATAGTTTATTTTTCATGTTTAGTTTCAAATTTTTATTTGTAGGCCAGTACATGTTCCTTCTTTCTATATGAATTTGTTCTATTTTATCTTGAATATGTTAGCTGCAACTGTTCCTAATTTTCTCAACCTCTCTTTCCTTGTGATGGATTAGTTACAAAGAATACCCTGAACAAAAAACAACTTAAGATTTTGATATTTATTATCTTTAATGATGATCAATATTAAAAGTAATATACAAACAAGATGACTAGTAACAAAAAAAATATATAGTAACGAAAATACAATTTCTTTTTACTAAAGTTTTTTATAATGATTTAAAAAAGAATAATTACCGTACAGTTAACGGAAAATAGTGTTTTGCTTGTATCGAATAATTTACAATAAAGATATTACGAGTAAAATATTATTTTATGATATATACGTAGATAATATGGTTACGCAAATTATTTTCTTGAATATTGGTATTAACTCAACATAATTGTTACACATAACGAAAGTATATCATTTTATAAAGTCAGAGACTCAAAAGTGTCTATCAATCTACATTTTAAATAAATATTAAATATAAAATTAATGAAATTTAACCTTAAACGTATATTATCAACAGCACCAATATTTCACGGTTTTACACTAAACCGTGTTTTCACGAAAGCTATTAATCAATTTAACTAAAAGCGATCTAAACTTATTAGAATTAATTTCTCGTTTATGGTTGTTTATTCTTTTTTGTTTTTATCAAAGTCACTAGCCCCCATTTTTGAATCTAGAACAGAACGCATTTCTTTTTTTTTATACTCATGTTATTTTTCAGTCTCGATTATTTCTTCCCTTTTTTCGAGATTTAATTTCGCTTTTTCTCTTCCTAGAAATACAAGTCAGAGAATATGAACAAATAACGGTGTAAAACGCGGTTTGGTGTAAATACGCCGATATTCTCCAAAGCCATCTAGCAATGTCTTCTACAAATGCAGTATTGGCGCTAATGAAATACTAGGTGCTTTTCTTATTAAACGTTTAAGGTTAAGTTTCATTAATTTTATATTTAATATTTATTGAAAAAGTAGATTGATAGATACTTTTGAGCCTATAACTTAAAAAATTGATATACTTTCGTTATATGTAACAATTATGTTGAGTTAATACCAATATTCAAGAAAATAATTTGCGTAACCATACTATCTACGTATATTTCATAAAATAATATTTTACTCGTAATATCTTTATTGTAAATTATTCGATACAAGCAAAACACTATTTTCCGTTAACTGCACGGTAATTATTCTTTTTTAAATCATTATAAAAAACTTTAGCAAACAGAAATTGTACTTATGTTACTATATATTTTTTTTTTTATTACTAGTAATCTTGTTTGTATATTATATTGTTAATATTGATCATCGTTAAAGATACTGAATATCAAAATCATAAGTTTGTTTTTTTTCAGGGTATCGTTTCTATCTAATCGGTCAGAAGGAAAGAATAATGTCTTTCAATTCAAAAGAGACTTCAATGCAATGTTTATAATATCTAATAAACAGGAACGCAAACAGGGAAAGATTCTATCAAACATTTATAAAGTTGATCAGATAATATTAGGAATAGGTGCTGTTTATATATTCAAGATAATTGTGGGATAAGTGACATGAGAAGAAATTAAACAAAATAATAAGGTAACAAAAGATAGTGATAGGCCATAATCACAATGGAAAGACTTTTTGAAATATGTATATTCACATATTTCCCAGTTATTGATTTCCTTGAAAGAAAGTATGAAAATATTGATAAAAAATATCGCAAGAGTATGATGTCTGAGGCGCTAAGATTTGAGGGTGAATTTAGGGTTATTGAGTAAAAATAAACAAAATATGTAAAGTGGTTATTTTGTTTTAAAATTAGAATTTTTTGTTAGTTATCCAGAATGACAATTTTGTTCAATTTGAAAAGTAACCGAATTGTAACTGCAATTACTTGGTTGGGGAAGATACAGGAATAACATAGAACTAAGCAGATCAGTAGTCATCGACTATTATAGTTACTGCCTAGAAGTAGCAGAAATCATAGTTTCCAATAGTGAAATATGTCTCGGAGGTAATGAAAGAATGATACAAATTAATGAAACGCAAGTATCATCACGGAAGAATCACAGAGCAGATGACTGTAACTGTTCTGGGACTGTATTGCAAAGAAGATAAAGTCGGTTTATTCTTTCTGGTGAATTTGAAAAGTAAACTAGAGCTTTGGTCTTACATTAACAAGTTTGTTGCTAAAGATTCAACTAAAGTTTGTACAGACAGTGCCAAACATTACGTTGGTATAGAAAAACTATTTGGTGACCGTATTGTTCATTTGGCAATAAACCATAGTGTCCAGAGTAGGCCAGCAAAACAAATCTGAGCAACATAATTAACGACTTGTTAACAAATCGTTGAAACGTGCTATACATTACCCCAGAACACCCACGCTGCTTCAGTGATATATAGCATTGCGTTATTATAAACAGCAATATCTGGAATGAGATTATAAAAATGACCTAGCCTTTCAAATAATGCAGTTCCTTGTTGATATAAAACAGGTATATCCAGGGGTTGTCGATGGAGTAAAACAGTCAGGACTTGAACTGCAAGAGATCGATGAATTTGAATTCGCATCATTCGCAGGCCAAACATCGGATGAAGAACTGTTATCAGAGTGGGATCAATTAGTTTAAAAAAAAGGATGTCATGCACGCGTACACATACACTTGCACACACACATCAGAGAGAAACTGGAGTTGAAAAATATTGCCAAAGTGACCAGCCGCGGATCCTAATCTCTATACACACACCTAGAAAGAAACACTAAAACAGCCTTTATCAGAGCCAGCAATACTTAGCGGGCAATTTCCATGTGGTGTATTCAGTGTAACTCGAATGGTCTGCATGCGCCAATTGGGTCTCTGCCAAATAAGAGAATAACTTTTTATCCTTGAGGTAATACTAAACGAATACTTTTTCAAGCTCCTCCAATCAATTTATTTGTATAATATAATTTGTATATTTGTATAATATCCAATCATGGATTTTTGGCGTATTTCCAATTACCGCTAAAAGCGCTTATAATTCCTTAAGGAAGTCGAAAAGGAAAATTTTGTATTCTTGAAATTCTCATTATTTTGGTTCGAATATCAAGAATCAACGGTCAGAACTTGGCGCCTCGTATATCGTACTAGCCCCAAAAGAATATAATGTTTTAGGCGGATTTAGTTTTCAAGCTGCTTGAGACAGATAATAAAGTATATAAATTTTAAGTAGTACAATTGTCTTGCTTCAACTGTTTATACAAATGATGTATCAAAGAATACTGTGACCAAATTGGATTATAGTAACAAACATAGATATAAAATTTATTTATCTGCACACAGATATTAAATAAAATTTGTTATGTAACATAAATTTACTTAGCTTTGTGAGTTGTCTCTGTTATGCAGGATCAGATGTGATCGTTTCAACCGCATGTTTGTAATTTCATCAATGCAGATTGTAGCACTACATTCAATATACTACTTATTTGTGGAGCGCCTTAATCATCGCAACGTTAAATATTTGGACACCATGATCTGTTGGCAATATCATACGTGAATTGTCAGAAAAGGTACAAGATAAAGAAAATGATTTTACAAGGAATACTTTGGGAATGCTTCTGAGACCAACATTTGTGTTGGCACGTATATACGTTGTACCGGTATGTACATATTATATAGTTCTAATAGAGATAGAGGGTAGTTTCTTCTTTATACTTTTGAATCAAATAATGGCAAAATAATGATAAATATGGTTACGTAAGACAGCATTCTTATCTATGGGACAAAAATGTTATTTCTAAGTATTCTCTAATAAGTGATGATATTAAATATTCATTAAATGTGAATGTTTATTAATATAAATGTTACAATTATAAACATTTGATCACTTTGGTCTCCGAAGTCAACTGTGGCGATCAATGCGGTAATTTTTATAATGACCAATTTTTTTACAGGTAGGAGGATTTGCAGCATAAAACGAAGAAACAGAAGTATTTTCTAAAGAAGTTGAATACGCTTCTGAGTTATATAAAGCTTTATGATTTGGTATTGGTTTATTTCAAGCAGGAACAAATTTGATTTCAAATGATATTTTGCTTTGCACATTGTACTTGGGAGGTCATTTAATGTCGATTGAGGAATTATTATTCGGCGATCTTACGGCATTTTTGATGACAATTTAATAGTTCAAAGATCTCTCTTTCTGTCTTTCTCAATTATCTGTATAATTTGGAACGCACGTAAGAGGGATCAGATGTGGTGCTTGAGTTTCTGAAGTATTTTATTATTTTTCTTACAAGATTTTGTATAAATTGTTTATAATTATATATGAATTTTATTTTATAGTGCTTAAACATGCCACCATTACCAATGATGGTCGGAGGAAAAGAAGAAAGCATTTTCTAGCGAATTGCGAACGAACATAATAAGTTATTACGATCCTGGAGATGAAATTAACGACGAATATTACCATCCAATATAGTAACACAAGAGACATATTATACGACCATTAACAACGAATCTATAGAAAAGAATCGCAACAATTACAGAAGATATATTAATTAACAATAACACAGGAACAATGCAATCACTTTTTAGTAAAGAAAGGTTAATATGGGCTATTTTTTGTCAGCTCATTGCTCCATAAACATAACTGTTATTGAAACAATAATGGCTATGAAATTTTATTGAAGCAATGAAAAAGAAACTTATTCAAAATTCATTTTCATATTGAAATCCACAAATAGGAGATATACTTTGACATAAATTTTAAATAAGCTAAAATTCGCATGGTGTACAATTTCAAAAGATCAGAAAATCTTTGTCACTTTTATGGTCTAACATCAAAAAATTTTTAGAATTGCACATTTGGGATCGAATATATCAATTACGCTAACTGAAGGACTTATGTATATAACTGATTTTTAAAATTTTATGAAGTACTCTGTCATCCAAACGGGAAGCTAGTATCAAAGAAAGATAAAGTACCAATGAATATCCATAATATAATCCAATATATATATATATTTTTTTTTCCTAGGCAATTGAATACTAGTGACCATCGATATGTCACTCGCGAAAACAAGAAATTAAGAATCGCCAAATCGTTAACAAACGAAATATTTCGTATGTGTTTATAATTATTTATGTAGTTTTGATTATAATAACTAAATATTAATAGTTACGCATGCATGAATTATTAATTATTTTCCGCGTAATTACACGTATCCAGATGTGTTCAGGTAGGTACGTAAATAGGTAATCGTTCTCTCTCTCTCTCTCTCTCTCTCTCTCTCTCTCTTTCTCTTTCTCTCTACTAGTACACTCGACAAAACGAGTCCGTAAGTTTGCATTAATTCCGATCGATGTGAAAATGAATATTGAAAGATATAATTATCGGTGTTAGTTAATTTTTTTTGATACAGTTTCCATTCTAATGAAAATTACGTTAACGCTTCTCCTTTTTTTCTTTTTTTTTTCTTTATATATAAAAAATGAAAAGAGAGAGAGAGAGAGAGAGAGAGAGAGAGAGAGAGAGAGAGAGAGAGAGAGAGAATGGCCGGCTTTTGATAACGGTTTATTCGTGCAACGTAAGAATTCAAATGTTATTTCACTCCTGTCTTAGAACACAATAGGGCGAAAATTTTGTTCAAGGGGTGAAAACGCTGTGTGGGGTCTAGCCAGACCAGCCAGTGCGCTCGAAAAATAGGCTTATTTTTAAAAATCTACAATCTCACAAGTATCGAACGAACATCTTTTTTTTGACCACATGCTAGTTTATAACTTAAACAATCTCTCATACAAAAATTATTAAAAGATATTGAAAAATGATGTCGCTGCAGCTGATGCCGTAGAGTTCTTCCGCCGGAACTCGCGTCACTGACCAAAAGGAAATCTCTGTAATGGTGCATCTCAAAAAATTCGCGAATATTGTGCCTATGAAGTAGCGTACGGATTTTTTTATATCATGAGAAAATTAAGGTCAGTAAACGAAATACTGTTTTCGTATAGAAATTTGACAATAACATAATTAATATAAAATAAACTTATTAACGTATCATAATATACGTACGCTACTTTGTAGGTAATGCATCTGAGAGTATTACGTCCAAATGTCAAGTCAATCAGTCTGGTAGTTTCCGAGATTTCTTTCCGATTAGGTCGGAAAATGTAGTTACAAGTAAAACGCAAAAGAATGTAAGTGTCCGGTTATTTAGGAGATAAAGTGTTTTTTTTGCATACATTTAATCAACTATTCCTGGCCCATATGACGTTTCTTCAGCAGCTGATTGAGCATCTTGAGCATTTTTCTTGTACGATCTGCGAGCTTAGCGAACGTTTTTCGTATTTTCTTGTGCTCGGATCTCCGCGGTCTCACAACACTGTTAGTCGATATTCATGCACAATTCGTAGCAGCAATGCCCAATTTGTCGATGCATTAATTTCATCATCGACAGGATGCTTTTATAGTCATCATTGAAAGTACTGGTATCAACATAAATTGAAATTTCAACCATTCTTGCACCACTCGAACTGGTTTTAGGAGCCATCGACTAAATAACGGAGGAAATAACTGTCGTTATTATTTTGCGTGAGTCTTCTTCATACTTTATTCTTATAAATTGGTCGAATGGCACCTTGGACGATTAGAGATAAACGATTCTCGTACTCTTATTCATCCAAAATGTCGATCGCTTTTGATTTTTGTCAAGAGCATCACGAGTTTTCTCTGGGAGGATAATTTTCATGTTGTGGCTTTTCGTCGGTCCAGATTTCATGGTAAAATGTCGCCAAAATAGCTTTCTTCATTTCGTTTTTGGAATGAGAAGACCTTGAAATAGCAAAACCGTAATATACTATTAGCTCGTTCATTAGCTTATCAGTTAGTTTTCCTCTTGCATCAAGATTTTTGTTCGCTTTTTTTACATTACGAAGTCGTGTGCCCATTCTTTTCTACACAAAACCAATGCATTCTTTTTTGTCACTTTTTCTTCATCATATACGTACAAAAGGACTCAACAGGTATGCGCGCCAAGTACGTACGGGTTGAACCGCGCGACTTACCGCTCGAAACTGACCGACTGTACTACCTAGAAATACCTGAACTCCGTCAATTTTTTTAATTTTAATACCGAATATGGATTAAATTGTTCGTAAAACTTCAAAGCAAATAAAAAAGTGAAAAAATGATTTTTTCAAACTTCTGTGGTGGTCAGACCTCTTAACATCGCTCGCCCGATGGTCGTTGCGTCGCGTCAATATTTTCTATTCGTAATACGAGGAAAGAGGGAGAAAGGTTTACGATTATCAATTAACGCGCCTCATTTCAAACTCCTAGTCCCTCTCTCTTTCTCTCTTTTTTTCTCCCTCATAAATTCTTTTTACTCTTCCTCGTTTTCTATTTCTCCTCAACGAAACCATACTTGGGTATGTCCATTGTTATTTTTTTCTTTTCTCTTATTACCACGTCTTGATTTATGTACATAACTTGTGCGTGTGTGTAGATGTACACACACACACACACACACACATTTATATATTATACGTGTATATATACATAGTTATATATGTAAAATGTGCTTATGCGTAATTGTAAGGCCTATGTGTGTTTGTCTAGTAGTATGCATGGAAAGTGCAACAAACGAGATTCTACAATTTATTGCGAGGCAAGATAGAGCATATCGGCAGATGCAATCGACGAAAGAGCAAAACGATGCGGTCGAAAATCGCTAAAGAAAAATATTTCTTCTCTTCCATCTCTTTGTCTCTTGTTTGGTCAATACCAAAAAGAGAACAAGTAAAAAAAAGGTACAGTAACTTTTTCGTTCTCTCTCTCTCCCTCTGTCTCTTTTATATGTCTTCTTTGCTTTTATTCTTTGATTTTGTTCCGTTCAAGGGAATTATTTGACTGATAATTTATAAGTCCAATGTAATAGTCTTTTTGCATTACAACGATAAAAAAAAAGAGAGAGAGAAGAAAAGAAAAGGAAAAGGAAAAAAGGAACCGATCGCATAGATTCAAAATCGATTCGAATTACTACGACTCAAAATCGATAATGAATACTACACGATGGGAGAATTTTAGATTAAATTAATCTACGTTTTGTGAAATATCGATATCACGTTTTTAAATGTAATACGATCAAAGAATACATTTTCATTTAGATTCGCTATCAATTCACGTTTATATACTTGCATAGAAATAAATACATATGTTTATATAAATATGATTATATATCTATATCATTCTTCCTCTTTTTCTCTTCGGCAAGGATTAATTGAATACCAGACATGTGTCCAGCACAGTATGCTCCGAATCGAAAGAAAGATAATTTCGGATTCTCGTGGCATTCAGTTATTTCTACTGATAGTGCCGCTATTGCTTTTTCGTACTTGCCATCGTACCAGTACCGTAGAATTTATTGTCTTCTTGATCGATGTCGGATTTCAATCCATACATTTCGCGTAACTTCATATATGATATCTCCGTACTGAAATTCCATAGCTCTCTACGTATATATATGTATATACACAACGGGCTACGCGCAAAGATGCTTTGAATGTGTGCATCTATGTATACGCGTACGCAACACAATAGACATAAGATATAGGTAGACATATCCTACACATATTATCTATATACGTTCATCCGTGCAGAATCTATCTATACGAATAGTTGCCGAAGGTACAAGCTCACAGGTACCTATAGGTAAAATAACGACTGATATGTTCAAACGATACTACTGGCAGTATTCAGACGTTTTCTCATTTTATAGATTCGAAAATCAAAGACTATCTTCCTCGCTATCTACTCATATTAATTTTGTCATTTATGCTCTTTTACAGGCGAAGATAAATTAACGAATGTAATCTAAAGCTTCTTTTTTTCTCTTGCACTCTCTCTCTCTCTCTCTCTCTCTCTCTCTCTCTCTCTTCCTCCCTCGCACACACATATACACATGCAGATGTATACTTAGACGCACATGCACCCATGCACACATGCGTATGTTTATTTAGTAACTTGCTCAGGAAGTAACAAACAATTTTGATGATTACCGGTAAAATAACAGCGATCAATTGTCATAATTGACCATCACGAAACATCTGAGTGCTTGCCCACACGGTTGAAAGCAAAGTGGCTCGTTTAGTTCCGACTTAATTGGCGGCTTTAAAATTTCACCTCGGCTAGAACGCTGGTACGACTCACTTTGTCGTGATCGAAGTGTTGCCAATTTAAAAGCTTGTCCGAAACTCTTAGAAGATTCAAAACTCGATGATGGCACGAAACGCGAGGGAGATCGTTCGAAGAAGATAGAAGTAAATGTACTGTACACGCAAGGAAACACGAAAGAAGAATAGAATTGAGAGAGAGATAGAGAGAAAATATAACTCATACTAATTAATAGTAGTAACAAAATAAATGTCAACCAAACAGGAAAATTGAATTTCTCTGTATTTATTTGTCTGTATATTTATTGAGATCGAAAAAAGGAAGATTTATTTCTTATATCAAATTATATATTTTTATTTTTATTTCAAATAGAATTGAGAAAAAAGAAAGGAAAACAAAACATACATCCCCCTTCGATCTCAATAAATGTATAGACAAATAAAAAGAAATTCAATATTTCGTTTGATCGACGAGACCTAGTATTGGTTTAAATCGAGTGAGAGAAAAAGAAAGTAGAGAGAGAGAGAGAGAGAGAGAGAGAGAGAGAGAGAGAGAGAGACAGAGAAAGAGACAGATAGACGGAAAGCATAGGAAGTTGAAGGATGATGACGGTACTATTTGTCTCTGTCTTCCCACAAATTTGATTTCTACCACGAAAAAGAAAATGATTTCTACCAACGAAAAATTGTTGATTAATGAATATGGGGTTAAAAGTACACAGGGTTTCTTCCTACGTATCTACTTGGTCAAATAAACGAGCTGTTATATTACATGCTTTTTAATAAACTGTCTGCTATATAAAGTATGTATTTATGTATTTGTACACATTTTTGAAGGAAAACTCAAAATATTAAACGAAATTATTTACGGTATAAAAAAGTCTAATTATCAATACATTGTTATTTTATTAAAATTTCTACAAAATATAATGTATAAGAGTATAATGTTCCGTTAATATCAGATTGATGAGACAATACTTGGGCTAGTTGAAAAACTACTTCATTTGATTTAACTATATGACATGACATCGTGCACTTGTGATATTGTTGACCCGAAAGACATACTTAATTGCATAACATTAAACACGACTTTAGATTGCTACAGCACGTAAATTAGATAAATGGAATAAAAAATAATTACAAATATGATAATTATAATAATTAATAAACGCAGAATTGTTCCAAAATTTCTCATTCAAGATAGAAAGTTCTTTTCCTTCCAACATTCTATTGTACTTAAAAATATACTAGATGTCGTGCACATATTCAAAAATTCTATCCAATTTTACAAATATCAATTATGTTTTAAACTAGAAATTCTAAGAAAGAATTCGTTGAATTGTATCTTTGTGTACAATTTATAAGCTTGCTTACCTCGCTCACTATAATTTTGAATAATCTGAAAAATTATATATTTCGTATTTGGAAAATTCATCAATAGTGTTTATAACTGATAGAAAAGACTTTCAATTATTTTAATGCGTGTTGCTAGCAGAATTCGATAAAATTTTCGTTGAGATCGCATTTTTTCTCGTGACTTAACTCGTGTATTAAATATCTCGCGAGTTAAAAAAAAATAAAATGAGCAATAAAATAAGAAGAAAAAGATTATAATGATGACAATAATGGAGACAACGACAAAGATGAATCATTTACAAGCCGACGAGAACAAATACGAATAAGTAGGCGAAAGAGACGCCTCGGCAAACGGAAATTCCGTTCGACGAAATCCTCTCTATGCTCTTGACGCAGATATTTATATTTATATATTTTTTCTAACGGTATATTTTGCACAGAGTAATCTCGATGCTCGGACGGCATCATACAAATCGTACGCTTCATCGACGTAATCTCGTCGTTCTTGTAGCGAAGATTCTAAAGCCAAGCAGGATACCAATGCAGTTCACAATCACAAACCAATGAGTTGTCTATGTGAAATAATAACAGAGATAAAGTCATAATTCATAGTATTAGTTCGTATTTCTTATATATTTTATGAGTCATATATGCGAATTCATCTCGTAATGATAGTTTCTTTTATAATTTAATATTTTGACGAAGTCTTAATATCTTACTGTGAAGTCAATAAAATTTTCTACGTCTGAAATCAGAATTATTCATCGAGTTTTTCTCATTTCATAACAGTCGGTATGTTGCAATGTATCGACGGTCCTTTCTGTCACTTCCTTTGGTGTGTGGGTACGTTTATTCTTCTGCAAACTGAGCGTTTCCAAAGAGTTCAGTCAAAGCCGTATAAGAACGTATATTGTTGGCTCTTATATCCAGGTGACACAAATGATGGAGTCGTCTCATATACACTTGTGTTGTAGGTGTGTGATTTGTATAAGCGATACGCCATGTGTACCACCTATCATTCATAAATTCACGCTTGTGGAATGCTTTGCCGTATTACTACCGTCTTCAAGCAATGGCGTTGGAAATACAAATTTCTTTCAAAAAAGAACTACGTAATTTTTTGCAAAAATGGAGAGACCGTGTTCTATTTCAAACATTAAAGAAAACTGAACGCTCTTACAATACCGTTTAAAGTCTGCTGAAGTGAGAAAGTAAATTTACTTTTCAAGGAAAAGTTTAGAAGCAATTCAATTATACTCACCTTCAAGGCCGATAAATGCGTCTGGATCTAAATGAATGATTTCATTTCCGTCAAGTTCCGAAGAATTAAATTGCAACAAATGGAAAAACGCACAAGCCGATAAAGTGCGATTATTATTATGCGTCAATTTTAACAAATCGAAACTTTTCAATCCTGCATAAAATTCGCACATCAATATTAATTCTACCATCTCCTTAAGCAAGTAACTAAATTAATTACTATATTTCATCGTGTAATATTTTTTGAAGAAAATAGAACAGAACTCTCAGAGAAAGTAGCAGTTTAATTTGTATTAAACTTTCTTTCGTGATATAATTTTATCTGGATTATACAAATAACGTTAAAATTTTGTATTTGACGTCTAATTTTGTATTTGATCGTAGATACGGATGAGACAGTGATTAATCAAAAATCAATCAAATCCATTAGCTTACCTGGGAAATTACCTTCCCTGATTGAATGTATTTTATTCTCTTGCATCTTCAGTTTCTTCATATATCCAACATGGTGAGAGCATATGTTGGTATGCTCGCTAATTCATTCCCTCCCAAATTGAAATGTTTTAATTTTCGACTGTTAGCATAATTTGCATTACGATTAAAACACGTCCAGTCACGTTGGAATAAAGTAGTAATAAATAAATTGAAATATCGTATTTGTCGAGTCCGTTGAATGCGTCCGCTTCTATAAAGGATACCTCATTTCCGTAGAAAGTGACAATTTCAAGCGTGTCAAGGCATTCGAAAGCTTAGGCATGAAGGCCATTTATCTTATTGTGATTGAGATTTACAATAATCAGATGATAAAAATATCTCAACGCAATCGATGTAACGGTTGCTAAATAATTTTGCGAAATGTTCAACTGCGTCAATTTGTTTCCTCGAACAATGATTAAAAATATTAATACTTAATAGGATTTATAAAGTTCAAATCATCGTTTAATCTTTCAATCATTACCAGTAGATATTTCTCTTAAAACCTCTAACCTAATTCTATTAGCGACAATAGAGCAAATTTGTTATTTCATGAAAGTACTCTATAGTTTTCTGCCACCTCAACCATCTAATACGACTCCTTCTCTTCTCCCTTTTCCCATGGCTTACAGGTTAGTACGCTCAGGATAAACGCTGGACATTACGCAAATTTGTGATAGTAAGACGTACCGTTTCGCTATGATAAGATTATAAAGCGTCGACACAATGCACAACTATATCGCGTGTTGATTGGGTCGAGTGGAGTCGTAAGGAGTGTAGTAGGGTAAGGAACCAACGCAGCACAATCGGCACTACCACCACCTACCTATCACTCTCTCCCTCCCTCTCTCCTACTCTCACTCTCTCTCACTCTCTCTCTCTTTGTCTTTTGACTGTCTGCTTTTCTTTCTCTCTTCATCTATTTATATATCCATTTCTTTTTCATTTCTTCGGAGAATCAAGACGTCTTACGTTTCTCTACCTTTACCAAACTTATATACATATCTATATAGAGTATGTAGGTGCGTAGGACAGGACGGATTTGCTAGAGTCCCGCGCCACTGTAGTAACACCGAAAATACTCTCATATATATATAGTTCGTGAAGGAAAAGAAAATTTCTTTTTTTTACAGCAATACAGAGATTATCGAATGTTATGTTTAATTTGAACCGTTGAAAAAA
This sequence comes from Dolichovespula sylvestris, assembly GCA_918808275.2. Classification (NCBI taxonomy): domain Eukaryota; kingdom Metazoa; phylum Arthropoda; class Insecta; order Hymenoptera; family Vespidae; genus Dolichovespula; species Dolichovespula sylvestris. The sequence goes on from CAKKNJ020000182.1 coordinate 119,079, forward strand.
ATTGTCTCCGAGCAAAATGTTACAATAGAACGATACATATTTGTATCACTTTTTAAATATATACCCCAGTTTTCTGACAAGCATTCTTAATTTCAATATGACCGAAACTTACATACTTTCGTATACACATGCGAAAGTGTAATACATATACATTCATACATATACATCCATACAGATACATATATGTCCATCTTGCTTGTAAGTTAATGACAAGCACATCGTCGTTATGCCGAACCCAGAAACAAAGTGCTTTTAATCCGAAAGTTAATAATTTATTATTTTCCTTCCATTCATCCGTTCTGACAAAAGAAAAAACACAAAAAGAATAAAAGTATCATGTCCTCATAAGCATTTCTTTTTATTCCCGCTTATTTTTATTCCCGCGAATAAAAATTCTCTCTTTTTCTCTTTGCTCTCCCTTTCGTTCTTTCCACTCGTTGCTTCTCTCTCTCTCTCTCTCTCTCTCTCTCTCTCTCTCTCTCTCTCTCACTTCTCTATCTTTCTCCTGCTTTCCTTTCAACGCTTTGCAATCTCCTTTGCATATCCGATACGTCCATCTCTCAGTCTCTCTCTCTCTTTTTCTATCGCTCTCACTCTCGCTCTTCGTATAACGTTTGAGCCCTTATTACCATCCTTACCCTTCTACCTTCTCGTTCTCTTTTTTTCTTTCTCTCTTAAAGACTAACGTGTCTCGCTATTTATCTTACTCTCTGAATACGAGTTCTGTGCCATGAGTACTCTCTAGACCTTAGCAATGTTCTCCAGTACCTCATTTAATTTTTCCACCAAAGTTCACGATCTGCTTTGCTAAATGCCGTTGTGTCCAGGACTTCGAAAGAGAGGTCATTTTTAAAAATGTTATTTTCTCATTTCGTTCGAGGAAAGATTAAGAAAGATCGTGGGAAAATTTTCAAAGCAACGCTTTCTAAGAAAGATCGCTTGAAATGATCAATTAACGTTTTCGAATGGCAAAAGAATAAGAGACTTGCACGGACATAAGTAGGAGTAAGAGAATGAAAGGTCGATGATAACGGGAAAAAAAGCGGAAGAAGAATAGGAGGACAACGATGTGGACGAGGATGAATTAACGATAAATATAGATTTTCTACTTCCTTAATGAACTTATTTTGACCAGTCCACGTTATTCTCTTGTTAAATAGATTAAAGCCGTACACGTATTTATTATTGTTTTTTAATTTATGTACTTATTCATTTTTTCTTTTTCAAATAAATCCAATCTCATGCGCTCTCTCGTAGATACGTACATATGCGGCAACAATTTGATTGCAATATCGATCCAAAGAGTATATATATCGTGCGCGTTACGTAAGATTTGTAAAGGTAGAAGGAAAAGAATAAAAGGAAAAGAAGGAAAATGGGCACAGAAAACATGAAATCACAGAAATACACAGAAATCAGGTAAAATCGTAATGAAAAAAAGGGCGAGAGAGAGAGAGAGAGAGAGAGAGAGAGAGAGAGAGAGAGAGAGAACAAGAATCGTGGCTGGATCACTGACCGTCTTTTTTCTTGCGATTATACGCCGTTGTATAACGTCATCCCTTGAAAACGGAACGTTATTAATCCGCACATTTTAACTTATCGAAAAACGGCAAAGCAATGCGGTTTTCCGTTTGCAACGTTTGTTCTAATTCAGTCATTGATTCTATATGAACTTCTCTTCCTACATTCATATTACTAACGTTTAAGAATGTTAATATCACTTAATGAATTTCTAACTATACGAATCAATGTTAAGAATTATTCGTCATGCGTGTCGTTGTCGTCGTCGTCGTCGTGTCGTTGTCGTTTTCAGTTCATCGAACGACCACGAAAAGAGCAAGATTGATTCATAGATTCATTTGAATCACGATTCTGCTTTCTATTGTTAGCAACAATAACCTTTTAAGTAAGTAGGAGCCATATTTAAATTACTTTCAAGCTCGTTCACTTGTTCGCTCGCTCGTATGTTGACATATGTAGTATCTCACTTACAATCGAATACACCGATAAAAACATGATTTATTCTTATAATAATACATACAGTAAGTAAGAGAATTCGGAAATACAATACAGAGCTATCGTAGCTGTTAAGAACATAACTGGAGGAATAATACGAAAATTAAATATGTTTATTAAGTGATTTTTTTTTCCTGTACGAAACTACTTATGACGTAAAATGAATATTACGATGATATGAATTTGATTTACTTAAACGTTCGATAACTTCTGACCTTATTCGATATAAATAATCAATTATTTAACATAACTTATTCCTAAGTTTTCCGATAATGTGTGTGTGTGTGCGCGCGCGTGTGTGTGGAATGGAAGATTCCAGCGTCGGTAATTGTATATGAGTAAAAACGTATGAGACAAGCCGATCGACAATTTTAAACAAAACACGAAGTTCTAGAGAAGGTAGTATGTAGGTTATGTGTAACCGAGCTAATCGGCAGCCGATCAAAAGAATGGTGTATTTTCGGAAGAAAGTGCGTAGAAAACCAGCGTCAGAGAGATAGCCGATCTAAAGAATAGCCTGTCCTTGGGAGAAAATATGCAGAGGACATCAGAGAAGTACAGATTATAGTATGATCTGTTCTTGGAGAGAAGTGCGTTGGTTTATAGGAGTGCGGCATCAGAAAGATAAGCGACGAATAATAACTAAAGGGTAGTAGAAATTACTGAATAATAAGTACTGATATACAGTGACTCACGAAAGTATTTGAACACTTGCCATGAAATACTTTATTAATTATAATAAGTGTATTATAGAACACTTATCGAAGTATTATTAACATATTATTAACATTGGAGATATGTCTCTCTAGATTATATAGGTATAGTTTCAAGCAAATCGAAATATATATACAATAGTTATGATTTATTTCTTACAAATATAAAGATTGCTGAAGCCACAAAAAGTATTTGAACAGGTAACTTTTGAGCCTTTAATATTTACTAGTACTACCTTTGGCACGAATAACACCTTGCAAGCGATTATGCATACTCTTTACTAATTTTTCTGTAACACTTGGTGATATGGAACTCCATATTTCGAGTATTTTGTCTTTTAAACTTGTTTTTGATTTTATATTAAATTTTTGTAATTCTTTTCCTATTATTTCCCATAGATGTTCAATTGGGTTAATATCAGGGCTTTATGGTGGCGTGACTAACATGCGAGGGGTATTGTATATAATCCATTCCTTAACAATTCCTGCGGTATGTTTAGGATCATTATCTTGTTGAAAGTAAAAATATTCGTAAATACCCAATTTTCTTGCACTTTCCTCTAAATTTTGTTTCAAAATGTTCAAATATTTGTATTTATCTATTGTTCCTTCTAAGAAAATCAAATACACGGTACCACCTGCTGCCATACACCCCCAGATCATAATTGAGCCACACTCGTGTTTTACCGTAGCACACAAGTTCTACACTTCCATCTCTGTATTTGCTCGTCTCAAAGACGTTAAATTTCGATTAATCTGAAAATATTACTTTATTCCATAAAGAATCATCTTTGCTAATAAATTCTTCGGAGAATATAATCTTTTCTTCTTATTATTATCACGAATGTATGGCTTCTTTCTGGGAACCCTGGTATGAAAATCATTTTTACGTAGTACTCTTTTACATAATTCTGGATGTACATCTTTCTTGAAGTTCTGGTTAACTATCGTTGCAAGTTCTGTAGCAGGAATCTTTGGATTTTTTTTTTATTTTACGGATCAAAGCTCTTTCTTCTCGTTCCGTTAATTTCTTTGGTAGACCTGAGCGGTATTTATTTTTTTATAATTCCTTTAAATTTCGATTTTTTAATAATGTAATGTATCGTAGATCTATTTATATTTAATAATTTACTTATTTCACCGTATGTCTTTCCTTCTTTGTGCCACTTGACAATTAATATTCTCTTACTTTCAAAAATTTCAGGTCTTTTCGGATACATGATCAATATCGTAATATTTCACCACGAATACTGGAATGTGACTAACAAATGTACATAAAACAACAACTAACGACAATTAATGTTTACAATTAGTACCGGGAAAACTTTGTTTACATTAATTCTTGACCTTATAGTTCGATGTGTTCAAATACTTTTGTGGCTTCAGCAATCGTTAAGTTTGTAAGAGATAAATCATAACTATTTTATATATATTTCGATTTGCTTGAAACTATACCTATATAATCTAGAGAGTCGTACCTCCATCCAATGTTAATAATATGTCGGTAAGTGTTCTACAATATACTTATTATAATTAATAAAGTATTTCATGGCAAGCGTTCAAATACTTTCGTGAGTCACTGTAAGTGGGGATGTAAAGACTACGAGTTAAGGAAATAACAGGGGATCGGGCAGTCTTGAATCGACCGATGAAAAGAAACACATAATTGAGAAAAGAGTAACGACAGAGTAAAGAGTAAAGCGTTGAGTTTGGAGAAGTCCAGGAAGGGAGCTAAGCCCGTAGGCGAACAATGTGTGCGAGAGACACTAGTATTTTAGTATTAATGACTTAGCTGTAGTGCTTTATTTGTTATATTTGTTAATAAAACGCTTTTTACTGTAAGAGCAGTGTGTCGAATTCTATCTCACACGTTGAATTACGAAAAATTTCCTACATATATACATATATATTGCTTTGAGCTGGCTTGGAGAAGTTCGTAGTAAACTTGAAACTAAAAGGCCGTTTCTAAGCACCCAGGAGAGTGATAGAAAACAACGGGTTGTCAGTTGTTTTTAAAGGGAACTAGGCCTGAGAAGACGTGTCTCGCGGACGTCTGGATAAATATTTACATATTTTTATTAAGACGATTAATTTGTTATTGTTCTTGATTAATTATTATTATTCACCATTTATAAAGTTCTTTTTCATTGAAACGTGTGATTGAGTGTATCAATATATATATATATATATATATATATATATATATATATATATATATATATATATATAAATATATATATATTTGTAATATCCGAGAGGTTTCAAGAAGTCACTTAAGCAAGAGTTTAATGTGAGCGTTTTCTTTTCGTTTTGAAATAATATTCTGTTTTAGAGCAAGAGCGTTTATTCCTCGTTTCGAGATTTTGTTTTGTTTAAAACGAGAACATTTTGTCGAGAGTAGCTTTAAGAGGTTCAAAGAGTTAATACGTGTTTGTTCCCTCTGTTCATATTTCACAAATAAACCTATATTTATCGTTACATCTTCCTAGCTCAAACCTAATTAATTCTATCTTAATATAATTTCTATAATTTTGGGGGCTCGTCCGGGATCGAGCTAGGACAACGTGTGAAATATAACGAAAAAAGGCGTCTATCGTTAGTGTGATCTACGACGACGTGTGTTCCGAGTCAGAGTTGAATAATTCGAGTGAGCCAGCGGTTCGTTTAGAAGACGTGCGCGTTCCGACAGTTTACAAGAATATTCAAGATTGTCGACAATTTAGCCAGTGATAAGACGGAATCCTTGGTGCAAGACGAGTCGATAATTGTGAGATAAAGACGTAAAAAGAAATAGACGATTAACAATGACGGGACTGACACGTGAACTCGAGGCTCTCACAGTTGCTGAGTTTAGAGCTATTTTTAAGAATAAAGGACTAGCTGTAGGAGGAACAAAGGCTGAGCTTCTTGAACGATTAGAAGCAAATCGCATAAGTGAAGCGTTTCTACCTTCAGGTTTTGACGAATGCAGTGAACAACAAAGTGACACAGGTGATAGTGGTGCTGTATCGATGGTTTTACATCGAGAAATTGAGTTAGTAAGACGTGGAAAAGAATTAATGGCGCGAGACCTTGCAATAGCCAAGCGAGAGCTCGAAATTTTACAACGTTTCCAGGTTAAAGAACAAGCTGCAGAAGAGACGAGCAGAGGGGAACAGAGCGTACCCCTTACACCAATTATGTCGATTAGAACGGCGGTAGTGCCGACTTCTGCAAAAGTGAATGTGACAACGATAGCGGATCTTTTGAGTAATTTCGACAGGAGTTTAGATAACTTTGAGACATGGGACAGATAGATGTCTTTCTTAAAGACGGCCTACAATTTAGATGATAATATGACAAAAATTCTTATTGAAATGAGATTAAAGGGAAGAGCACTCGATTGGTTTCACTCAAAGCCCGAATTTATTGAAATGATATCTAATAATTTGCTAGTTGCACTCAAGGTCATGTTCCATCATAAACCAAATAGAATAATGTTACGACGAAGTTTTGAAGACCGTGTGTGGAAGAAGAATGAGTCATTTCATGATCATGTTCATGAAAAAGTTATCCTAACAAATCGTATTGCGGTAAGTGATGAAGACATCGTTGGATATATTGTTGAAGAAATTGCAGATCCTCACCTGCGAGGCATAGCACGCGTCCAACGTTTTACTTCTAGAGAATCAATCTTGGCAGCATTTGAAGAAATCACGCTACGTGATAATAACGGTGCATCGGCGAACAGAGACACAAAGACAAATTAATAAGTTTCACGAAAGTAAGCGCAAGAATGATAACCGTGAGGAAGATGTGAAAACTGCGACGGGTGAAAAGAAAGAATCCGGTGATGAAGAAAGAATAATTAAACGATGTTATAATTGCGGTAAGAAATCTCACGTCAGTGGTACGTGTCCTGACAGAAACAAAAACCGAAATGTTTTGGTTGCGATGAATATGGGCATAAAATGTTGGATTGTCCTAAAAAGGAAAAAGCCGAGACCAATTGCATAGTAGCATCGTCGATGTCGAATAAACACAACGTAGACGTAAAAATAAATAACATTCTAATACCAGCGATTCTTGACGGTCATGCGCGCAGATGAATTTATTAGAATCGGAGCACCTAAATTAATTGACAAAAGAATTCCATTCAGCGGTGTGGGAACCGAGTCGAATACAACATTGGGAAAGTTTAACACGACGTGTTAAATGAATATGATAAATTATTAGAGGAGTTACGTGACAATGAAATACTTGTTAATAATATGCAAAGTAAAGTCGACCAGTTGGTTATACCAACACCTAATAAATAGGGTTATGAAATTTTATTGGCTAGAAACAGAAAAAGGAAACGCGACTTTTAGCCGATATATTACGGTTAAATGTATTATTTTTATGTTTACAAATGATATATGGAGGCAATGAGATGAAACGAGAAGATGGAAACAGAACGAACGAGCATGAGCTTTGACTTGGCACAAAATTTAATTCTACTATACTGCTCGTTCGCGGTTATTGCGCTTATGTTTGCTCGACGATAATGTAGTTATGGAATTTACATTTATAAGATTTTATTTGTCGTTAATGATCCTACGCTTATTTTCTACTTCATTTATCTTCGATGTTCTAAGTATATTTTTCTTTATTATACCTATATCTACTATGTATCGAATTTAATGGACAGTTCGTTGATCTTCTTTGCTATTATCGTTAATTATCACGTTTCGTGTATGTGTCAAACATCTGCTACTAGGCGATACACTCTCGTCGTGATTCGACCGAACGGTTGAGTTGAATTGACCTACGACGGATCTGGGAATCGAAGGAAAATAATTTCGTTCTTATTGATAAACAATTCTGTCGCTTGCTCGATGCATGAGTCACAGAAAATATTCTATTTGCAGGATCACCGAACGTGTTTGTTTTTTTCTTACTTCCTCGCTCTCTCTCTCTCTCTCTCTCTCTCTCTGTATTCTTTCTTAACTCGCCCTGTACCATTCAGATCACGTTCGAACGATATTACTTTTCCGTTAAAACGATCTTGTGAAGAACGTCTAAGAGATATAACTTTCGACGCCACGTGTCACAAGCAAGAGAAACAGTCAACGTTGAAGAAGAGGAAAAGAACATAAAAAAAAACATGCTCAATTTCCGACGGTAAGCGAATAAAGTTTAATCACTTTCTTCCACGAGAGAAAATACACTTGTGTCGATCGGTCACTAACGACTAATAAACGAAAAATCTTGAAAATCCAATGAAACATAAACAGATAAACGATAGAGAGATGAGCATGTATTCACCAATTCTACTAATGAAACCAACGTGTTTGTCACTGCAAACTTTGGGTCCTCTCTTTGTAGGAGGACGATATAGGGAAAATTCGTTGAGCACGAGATTGATACAGAAGAAGACAGAGAGAAGACGTCGAAGAAAAATTATCACTTTGTCGACGTAAGATGATAATCCTTTTGCTCTTGTGATGACGGCTTGATGTAATACGTACGGTACGGATCGAAAAAGAACCGTGCTCGTTAAAACACGATGTATTTACGTGTTTTTAGAAAGAGATACGATACTAATAATGATAATGATATGCGATCGCGGTGATACGTTGAATGATTTTTAAAAATACAGCGGAGAATAAAAAAAAAATGAATATCTCAGCTGTTTGTCCGTTCGCACGTAGAGATCGAGGACTATAATAATTATATAGTAATGGTCCACAAAATATAGTAAAAGAGAAAACGAACGGGTTGTCGTGTGTCGTAACGAATAAACGATCCCACTGTATGTCTGTCGAGAAGCCGCGCTTTGCTAACTTGAACAACCGTTCAGAACAAGGTATCGCAGTTAACTGATCTCCGCTCGTTCGCGTGGATTTTTCGAGCGGTCAATCGGTGTCGTGCCGACGACGCCAATATTCTGTGTTTATCTTTCTCTCTCGAAGCAGTGGCAAGAGTGTTGAAACCCGTAAGTACCGCAACTTAGCTTCATACCTGCGACGCAGGAAAAAAAGGAGAGTAGCACTTTTTTTTATTCTAGTTCATACTCTTTCTCTTTATTTCTCCATCTTTTTCTCCTTCTATTTTTGTTTGTTCTTTTTTCTCCTTTCCTCTTCTCTCTCTATCGTCTATTCTCCATCTGTTTATCACATTCATTCTCTCTCTCTCTCTCTCTCTCTCTCTCTCTCTCTCTCTCGCTCTCTTTCTCTCTCTCTTTCTCTTTAAATTTTGTACTAGAATAGAAGTCCTACATTTCGGGTAGAGAGATTTTTTAAACGCCCGTGTGAAAATCTAAATCAAAATCTCCTAACAATGGACAATTTTGAATCAAAAGTACGCATATTAATAGATAGTACATGTATGTGATCTGGCTAAGGTGCTCTAATGTTGTTAAGAATATTCTAATGTTTAATTATTAGTTAATTATATTTCATGTACCTTATACATTGGTTAGTTAGTAAAATAATCTGAATTATTAATTATTCTCATTTGAGTTTGTGATTTATATTTGTCGAAAGATTAAATTAAATTCTAAAGAAATTTTTTTTTCCCATAACGTCTGGTAAAGGGAGAACTTGGCACACATCTTGGTGTGCTCGTTTCAGCTCCATGTGCACCAAAATTTGTGACTGTATTTTAACGTAGAACTTGATTTTAATAAAATAAAATTATGATTTTAATTGAACATTGGGAAAGAAAATACAAAAAAATTGTTTCTCGACTTTAATAATATAAAAGCATAAAATATGGAACAATTCTATTCGCGTACGGGTGGCAATGTGGGATCGGGGACGGAATGTTACATTGTTTCAATTTCTTAAATCTACTCCATTACACCTATCACTATAAGAGCAATTTGAGTGACAACATGATAAAATTAAAATATGACTAAGAGCCATTCTCCAAAAATTCCGAGGAACCTTCGAAAATAACTCAATAGCCTAATAGATGCACTCTTGAGCCACAGTTTGGGGGGGGGGGGGGGGACTTCTTTGACATATAGCTTCTTCTTTGCTTCGTGCCCTAACCACTACTTGATAACTACCATTAATTCCAAAAAACTAAAGTGGTCCTTTATTCTAAAACGTGTAAGAAAACTGATAAATCTAACGCAATTTCAACGCTACCCTGAAAAGAACAATCGAGAAATCATAAGAAGAACAACGAGAATTAACATAATAATTGCTGAAGATCCTGTGCCTAGAGTCTACGAGCTGTGATTCAACAAGTTGCTTTGTCTTTTGTCAATGACTCTACTCTACATTTCTCTTTAAAAGCAATGCCTCTATTGAGATTTTTCTTTTACCAGTTCAAAGTGATTAAATATTTATTTAATAGTTATTTAAAAATACGCAGCAAACCCTTGGACGCTTCTTATTATCAGCGAATATTATGATTATTATAAGAAATTCTTGGACAGTTGCGCTTGCAATCCAGAGACTATCAATCGCGAATGCCTTTTTGCTTATTCTTTATTAGAACTCGTGAATATCCATTCTTTCTCGCGTGAGAAAATATTTAAAAGTGTTTTAAAATATTCAAAATCTCAAGTAATTATAAACATGTTTGAACAAGAAGACCTTATCCTGATCTAATGAATAAATCGAAATACAAGAAACCTAACAAATTTACTAGTGGTCACTCTATGTTCTTTGACTAATTAATTACAACCAATCACTCGTGCCGAATCAGACTTTTCGTTCTCTACATAATCAGAGTGTCTTAAAAATTCACTTACTAGTTAAGAAGTTCTGTGAAGGCTCCAAAACACTCGTCCGCCATGATACTTGCAGCGGAGATATTCTGGGAGACCATCGTTGTTTACTTGTCAGAGGACAAAAGAGAACTGATCCGGTAATCGTCAAAGTCAATAAAAAGAACCATATATGTTAATATAAGAAGTGACCAACGATCCTGGGATAAAAATGTTTAAATATTGGAATTTTATATTAAAATTATTTTAAGTTTCTCGCGTATTACCGTCTTTTTAAAGTTTGAACTGTAAAAATATCGTTTAAATAATTATAAAATAATCGAAAGTATTAATTATTTAAGCAAGCAAATATAAACGTAGATAGTTTACTTGTTGTGAAACGAAAGGACACTGACACGAGAACTGTCTAAGTCGTTTACACATTTGGTTTATTTACGGTTACTTACTTACAATGATTAAAACTTTAAAATTTTTATTTGACGAATGCGTATACGAGTAAAATAAAATTATGATAAAGGAGTGTATTTTAAATTTTATAATGTTTAAACATTAATTATATTTTGTTTCTACATGTATGTTTTACATTATTATTTATATATTTTATATTTATTATTTAAGCCATTTTCTTTGAAACTGTTGTAAGTCCACTTTCCGCAAAGACATAATATTCAGTTCAAAAATTATACTACGTAATTTCTCTACTTCATTTTTATATGTGTAACAACATTGTTAATGACATAAAAATTTTCGTTTGTTCATTGGAATTTTGATACTTCTCCGGTTTATTGTAGAGTATAAAACTCAGAAGTGTTTTGATTTCCTGAAAAAGTAATAAAATAATAAAAATTTCATAAAAAAATTGATTTGATTGAATTGAAATCCCATATTTAATATTTTATAAATGTATGATTTTCACATTTTGTTGAGTTTAAAAGTAGTATAAGCCCCTTTGAGGACATCAAAAGTATAAATTTCTTTTCATTAATACTTTAAAAACGATCACACTATAAACTTAAATCAATTTAATATTTAAAAAATCTAAAATGATTGTATTAAAATATACCAATATTTTTCAAACCATTAGAATACAAACCCTTAAATATCTCCATATAATATAAAATGGACTTACATCACTTTCAAAGAAGACGACTCGTTTATATAATTGAAAATAAATTATGTATAATAATTCATAATAAATCTTGTTTCTTAATTCGAATAAATAAGAAACACATGTTGTTTCTACATGTTCGGCTGATTTGGTTCCTGTCCAGCATCATTCATTTTCCGATCTGAAAGTACGTAAAGAAATATCGATCATCAATTAAATAAGTTTAATCTAATAATATCGAATAAATTCAATAACAAAGGAAAAATTCGAACCTGCTTCGGTACATAACTCTCCGGAACGATCCGGTACATCGGAGATATTGGTCTCAGCACGACTTTCTTGGTTATCTGGTAATATTTTTCTCCAGTATGTTCTCCTTGTGGATTTGAATACCTTTGTAGCTTTGTTGTAATTTGTATTCCCCCCGGTTGTACTTTTCGAGTCCGATCGGCTTGACGATAACATATTCAAAACTGAAAACGATCCATTACCGTTATCTAATCTTCTCTCTCTCACTTTCTCTCTCTCACACACTCTCTCTCTCTCTCTCTCTCTCTCTCTCTTTAATATCCAGAAAATCAATTTATAGATTATATATGTATATGTACCATGCAAATGTTCGTTAAAACACAAAATTATTTTATTTTTTAAATTATTATCACAATAACAGAGAAAGGAACCAAAAGGAAATATAGGCAAAATAAAACGACTATCACGGTTTTAATGAAGACAGAAAATCACCAAATAAAGACCGCCTGTTGATCGTGTTATTATTTACTACGAAGAAACATTTTGTACAGGCGCAAAATATTTAAAGACATTATTTTTTTACATGGTAAAAAATACAGTAGTAAATAAATTCTTTGGCTTTCCGTTATTTTATAATACTATTCTGTTATTATATAGTATCTTTCTATTATTCATCTGTTCTTTTCATACGTAAAAAAAAGTATCATTGTGTATGTAAAATATTCACATATATTCTAAATACAATTAATTGTAAAATACGACTAAATCGTTATTCTGTCATCGTAAAATATTAAGTGTGTAATCCATGTCATAATTTATGTAAATTTCAGATTTGTAAATTTATTCAAACGAAAATTCCTCTTGAGTAATCACGTAACATGATATTTCCAAAGTATATCAATATGGTATCATTTGTACAATGGTATTTACATTTGTACAATACAAGTCGAGGAATAATAAGAGATATATGTGGAAAGTGAATAAATGCGAAAAAAGACTATTGAAAGTTTGCAGGTGGAGTGATACTCTTTCTTTCCAATTATTACTTCCAATTTACTTCCAATTATTTCTGACTGTACTTTTCCTGGAAAAACCGATAAACGTATACATATGTATTTACGTCATATATTATAATGTTTCGGAAGATAACGTTTCACGGTGATTTCGACGACGCACGGTCACGTAAAAGTCACGTTTATTAGATCGACCTAATAGATCTTTCAAGCGAATTATCATTTTATATGTTATAATTTATACTCACTTTCATAATTTCATAAAGAACTTTTATTCGTCACTTATGTTCATAAATAGAAACTATCGCACTGAAATCTACGACTCTACGTCTGGTATTATCATTAACAAAACGACTCATATGACTGTAGATTCAGAGGGTTACTAAACTAAACTTTTAATTTATCAAGTGATATCTGATCGCGCGTCTAGCAACGTTTAGCTTTTCAGGAAACCTTTATCTTAACTTAGATTCATATTGAGAGACGAACATGTATGTGCATGTGTGTGTGTGTTTATATATATATATATATACAAACCCTTGTATATATATACGCTGTATATATATTAGCTTATACTACTTTCAAACTCAACAAAAGGTATACAAGAACACATAACTCCATAATAGCAGCAACGTATGATGGTTTTCAAATTAATAATATAATAGCTTTTTTCATACATATTCCCTTTCTCTTATTGTACAAATGTAAATACCACTGTTCAAATGATACCATATTGATATATATTGAAAATTTCACGTTACGTTCAGCGATTACTCAAGAGTAATTTTCATTCGAATAAATTTAGAAATCTGATATTTACATGAATTATAAGATGAATTACACACATAAATGTGTACCATCTTATGTTAGTTGATATTTCTTAGACGCGCGCATTCGTCGTAATAATTTCTATAAGAAAGAAGTAAAAAGATTTCCTTTTTTACACACCTATCAAATCGATATATAAGAAGAAGGTTCAGAACGATTCTATCAAGTATAAAAGAAGAATGAAAAAAAAATAGAAAAAAATTTACGAGATATAACGTAATTGATATTCTAAATAAATTAAAAAAATAAATATAAAAATAATGCAAATATTAGAAAAAGAAATTATAGAAATACCTTTGACTCGAATGAAGTGTTTTCTTCGATATTCTTTAAATATCGAGCAACCGGATATGGCTACAGTTGTTGAGGAAGTTTCACAATCTTGCGAAGATCGTCGTAGCTTCTCCTGTAGAAGATATTTTTCATCTTAATATGTGGAGTATTTGTTTTATGAAATAATAATTCCTATTTGATGAGCAACATAATATGTTATATTGAACGATTAGAAATAAGAAGAAAGAAAATATAATCGATAACGTAAGTTCCATCGAGTCCTCATCGAAAGAATAAAAGAGAATTTCAGTTTACGTTTAAGGATAGAAAATTCTCGGAGAAACATGTTTTCAACGCTAGAACTCTTGGAACTATAATGAGAGAAAATACGATTATGAATAGTGTGAGGATTGAACGTTTGCATTGCCAGAGATCTTCGGATTTTCAAGTTGGATGATAATGAAAAGAAAAATGTAAATGGAAATGTTATATTTCTATCCTATCGCAAACAAAAGTTTCCCATTTAAAATTAATATGTATTACGTTTACAAGCGCTTTGATCAAAGAGATCGTTATATGCAGAAAATATATATATCAGTTTAGTATATATATTTTTGTTTTTTATTTTATAGTTCGTTTCCGTCGACATTATAATGATATCAAGCGTACAATAATAAAAAGAATCAAGTTCTTTACTTATACATGGGAGGAAAGCGGTAGTATATAGATTTCTTCGTTATCGGCGATTAGTTTTCGTAATGACACTAATACATGCGTATATATTTTATTACGAGGAAAGAAAACAGTAATGCTCTCTGCTTTAAGAAGTAAAAAATAATATCCAAGCATCCTGATTTTATCGTTTAATATACATACCCGTACTAAAGAAAAAACATTTGTATCTTCATTCTTTGCCATTAAATAATTTCAATAATCTTTCGCTATTTTCAGCTGTAATACTTACAGTTATCTAGTTTGCCTATCGACTATAATTACGGTATAATCACTAATACGCACACAATTTGGAAATTGTCTCGTTTCTCGAAAACCGAAGAATCCCGATAAATCGTTTTATTTTACGATTGTAACATACACACAAATGAGAAAAAAAATAACCTGTGACACGATATCGAATAAAAATACATTAGAATTATTTTTCACAGAAAGGAACGCGTAGTCTCTTATAACCTAGTTACTTAGCAATGCAGAGAAAACAAATGGAAATTAAGTATATAATACCATTTGTAAAAAATATTTCGATGAATACAAATATATTAATTCGATCAGTTCTTTCATAATTTCGTAATTTTGTTTTTCTTTAATACAAAGAGAAAGAAAGAGAGTGAGAGAGAGAGAGAAAGAGAGAGAGAGAGAACGAGAGAAGGGAAATGAAGAGAAAGAAAATGTTAATCGCATGGCATATATTCCTTACATTTTACGCACGTGCTCTTTTTGACAGAAGTTAAAGAATTTATTTGCTTAAATCGTACCAAACGATGTGTTGTTCCCATCCCGACGCTGACGTCGATGAT
This sequence comes from Dolichovespula sylvestris, assembly GCA_918808275.2. Classification (NCBI taxonomy): domain Eukaryota; kingdom Metazoa; phylum Arthropoda; class Insecta; order Hymenoptera; family Vespidae; genus Dolichovespula; species Dolichovespula sylvestris. The sequence continues at coordinate 134,513 of CAKKNJ020000182.1, forward strand.
GACGATGACGATGACGATGATGGTGACGATGAAGATGATAATGACGACGACGATGATGACGATGACGATGACACTGACGATTACGATGACGATAGTGATGATAACGATGATAGCAAAACGACGACGACGACGACGACGACGACGACGATTATGATTATAGCGAATACGAAACGATAACGACGACATTCACGACGGTGACAACGACGCAACGACGATCCCTGTTTAACTACCCTCTTACTACTTTGTCTAAACAAAGGTAAAAAAAACTGAACAGTTTTCAATAAATTTCAAAATGATAACACACGAAATATAGGGTATGAAATATAGGTTAAGAAAGCGAGCGCAATATTAGAGGGACGAATATAAAGAAAGATCTTGGAAAAATAAAATAAAACTGAGATAAATCGAGCAAAGTGTGTAACACGTACAGTATGGATCGAGAAAAAACCGTGGGCGTTAAAACACGATGTATTTATGCGTTTTTAAAAGAGATATGATACTAATAATAATGATGATGATGATAACAATACTAATAAATCACTATATGCTACGTGATATTAAGTTGAATGATTTCTAAGAATTCAGGGAAGAAGAAAAGAAAAAATGTCCGTTTGCACAGAAATCGTGGACTATAATAATTAATGATCTACAAAATGTAGTAACAGAGAAAACGAACGATGTGTCGTGTCTTGTGTGTCGTAACGAAAAAACGATCCCATTGTATGTCTGTCGAAAAGTCGCGCTTTGCTAACCTGAACAACCGTCCAGCTCCAGTGTTATTACTCAACTGGTCTCCGCTCGTTCGCGCTGATTTCTCGAGCGGCCAACCGGACTTGAGACTGCGCGGCAAACCGCGTCGATGACGCCAATATTCTATCTCTATTTTTCTCTCTCGTTGCAGCAGCAAGGGAATTGTACCTCCTGAGCACCGTGACGCAGGAAAAAAGGAGAGTGGCACAGGGATAATAATTATTTGGGTACGAATATCCTTCGTTACTTCTCCTATAGACCCTTCCCATCCTTTTTATTCCTCCCTCTTTTTTTCTTCTATTCCTGACTGTTGTTTTTTCTCCATTTCTCTCATTCTCTCTATCGTCCATTCTCCATCTTTCTTTCACATTCTCTCCCTCTCTCTCTCTCTCTCTCTCTCTCTCTCTCTCTCTCTCTCTCTGTCTCTTGTAGTAGAATAAAAGTCATTTTGCACTTCAGATAGAAAAATTCTTTAATCCCATGTGTAAAAATTTAAATCCAATTCCCCTAACCAGAGACAATTTTAAATCGATAGTATATATATCAGTAGATAATATATGTATATGTTCTTTGGAATGTTGCTAAGAATGTTCTAGTGTTTAAATATTAGTTAATTATATTTTTTATATCTTGTATATTAATTAAGAAAATAATCTAATTTATTAATTATTCTCAGTTCGTGATTTATATTTGTTGAATGAATAAATTAAATTATTTTATATCGATCGTCTGTTACTATCGTTGTAATGATAGTAAGAATATCCTATTGTTAAAATATTATTTAGTCATGTTGCATGCATTCTCTACTTGTAATAACTATAAAGTTGATTATCTTTTTCGTTATTCATACTATTACGAATAAATCTATGTCCCTGTCAACGTCATTTTTAACTATCTTTAACTTGTCATATTCCATAACTCAATGAATAATATAATATAATATAATATAATATAATATATATATATATATATATATATATATATATATATATACATATAAGAGAAAATATGTTTATCTCAAAGCCATTTGTAAATAAAATTAATGAACTTTCTACGTTAAGTAATTAGTGGTCTGGCTATTCTCGTAGGTCGAATGTTCGTATTTCGCTTTATTAACTATAAGAGTCAATCAACATGGTGAAAATATACCAATTACTGGAAATAATGTAATTGCAATGAAAATACCAGCCACTACTTCGATGTAGTTGTCATTGAAAATTAATATAGTTCAGTAGCAATCCTGTAATTAAGAAAGAAATATTATCATTCCAAGATATTTCTATATTATTACAACTATTTTACTAAATTTCCTTAATAATACCTCGGTGTATGTGTCATTAGGAACAAAAGTATTACAGTTCTAAGCAACATGATATAGGAATAATGGATAGATTCTGAGACAACCAATCGGTACTGTTTTTGTTTCTGCAGCAATGTAAATACAATATGTTAAAAATAGAAATTACTTATGTTACGTAGTAAAAATCCTTTGTTCAAGTACACACAAAAAGCGTAAATCAAAATAACAGCAGCGAATTCCAATAATGCTGTCCTAAGAAAGCTTCGTACTGCGAGTTAAACGAAATATTTATTTGACACATTATTTTATTCCTTTCTCTTTTCCTTTTCTTTTTTATTGAAAGTAAAACATTGTTACTGTTTACCAGGTAGATCAAAGTCAGACGTACATTATTTTATTTTTAAGTTGTATAATAGGAAGTATGATTGTAAAGAAATGTAATAATAAAAAGAACTAAATTAGTAACGTAAGAACTAACTCTGGAAAGAAAAGTAGGGTAATTATATAATGAAGGTAATATAATCTTATTATCAAATTGTGTACTATGGTTTGATAAGAGGAGAACAAGCGAAAAATTCTTTTCCGTTACTAAATTTCTTACCTTCAGGAAAAATATTTTTACATATACACATACGTGCGCAAGCATGCGCGTATGCGCACACAGGGAGAGAGAGATTGATAAAACTGGTAACATAAAACGATCTCACAATAAATGTGGGAGTACGTATTGCGAATGGATAACAATATCATTTATTTAATCCCTTTTAAAAATCGGTGGCTGGAAATTCAATCTACGCTGACAATTATTTCATATGAATCTATATATATTTCAATTACATGAATATAAGAATGTGATAAATATTGGAAATAGCATTTTGACCTATATAACACGTATTGATTAAATCCTTATTTTAAATTGATGGAATAACAATAACACGATGACGTATACGTAGAAGCAATATTTCTCGTATCATTCAAAAGTGCTCAGTCCTCCTGAGACGTGTAATACAGGCGGCAGAAAGGGTATGGAAATTTAGGAGGCTTCATTTGGTCCATTTTTCTTTCGATTCACGGTACCACAGATTATCGAAGATATCGCAAATATATACGTGCTTTATCTATCGTCTTCATTCTTCCTCTTTCTCTCTTTCTTTTCCACGCGTTTGTCTAAATGTATTGAAACGTTAAAATAATTCAGCATGTATGAAATTAAAGTAACACCTAAATTAACGATTTTCAGATCTAAGATTATTAACATGTTTTGTGGGGGGTCAAAAACTGCATCGATTAATGTATTCAAAATTAGTTTTGTTAAAAAAAGTACAAATGTTGAAAACATCATTTACGCCATCAATGAGAACAGGAGTAATTCCTGACCAATTTTAATTAAAAAGGTATCATTTTAAAAACGGAAGTTTAATTTAGGATACACGTTTTCCGAACTTTTGAAAAAGTTTTTTATTTGTGCATAAAATATACTCGAGAAAATACCATTATGTAACACAATTTTTTCACACAATATATATATGTATATGTATATATATCTTTATACATATATACATATATACGCGCACGTGCGCGCGCGCGCGTTTGTGTATGTATATGTATCTGTGTTAACATTAAAAAAATTATTAGTAAAAAAAAAATACAAGCAAATTAATATACATGTGTATATATATGTTTATAGCGATAGTGTTCTAAAGATATATTCACGTCATATTTAAATCTGTATATGGTAGTCGTAAACATTACTTTGGTAAATACTTGCATTTTTTTAATTTCTAAAAATATATGAATATTTTTAATTTTATCTCATTAAAACAAAGTGAGAAGAAACAATAATATCAATAATTATTATACATTACGAATATCTGCCTAGAATTCGATATTAATTACATTACCATAAATATCTTGAATAAAAATGCAATTTAACCTAATATTTCGTTTTTTCACATCTGAGTTTTACTACACATAAATATATACGCTCATTCAAGTAAATTTATTAAACATTATATTAAAATATATTTAGTATTTTTGTTTTGTGTTGTATTATTCTATATTATAAATAGATAGATAGATTTTTTATTCCTCCCCTCAGGGTTTGAAGACGCTTTTCCCGAGGAGTGTACTCAAACCTCTTACAATCCTTTTACAACCTCCTCATCAATCTCTTTATCCTCCACACCTATACCTACATTTACACCTAACTTAAATTTGACTAAAGCTACTTTATAACTAACTTACAATTATCTTACTTACTAGTCAACTTAATATAAACTACTAATCACAAAACAATCAAGTAACATCTTAACCTAATTTAACAACTAAAATTAGTAAATATACAAATTAACTACACGAGAGAGAGAGAGAGAGAGAGAGAGAGAGAGCGCTAGTTCCCTGACCACGGGCTTCCGGTACCACATACATATACACATTCACCTCCTTTCAGATTCACACTCCCATTCTTACATTCCCCCTTCCTCCCACACCCTTTCTTCCCCTCTTTACTTTTCCAGCTTTCTCATCCACCACTCACCTTCCCCTCCTTGCCCAACACCTCATTCATTCGTCCCCCACCAACTCTCCCCATCCTCCTTTAGCCTACATTCTCCTAACACATGCTCCGACGTCTCCTCACCCTCCCCATACATCATACATCTCCTCTTCTCCTCTGCCTCCCAGTACCTTGCCCCTCTCATCTCATTGTTCATCCTGAATCTCACCACCTTCCTCCACCTACTCTCCTCCTATCCCTTCCTTAGATACTCAGGCACCCCTTCTCCTCCTATCTCCTTATACCACGTATTATACTTCCCCCTTTAATCCTTTCCTCTCTTTCCTCCATCTGCAACTCCCTGTCCCTTTGTTCCCAACCTTCAGAAACTTCCTGCCCCTTTCTTCTCCCTTCCTCCATTTCCTTTATATCCCTACCCCTCTCCTCCCAAAATTTCCTTCTTTCCTCCTCCCAGCCTGATAGCTCTTTTCCCTCCGCTATCCTCCTTTTCATTTCCTCCCAACATTTTCTCGCCAGCACCACACCTCTCCCCTACTCCAATATCCTCTCAAAATTCGCCGCCCTTCTCCCAGCCCCTATCCTAGATTTGTCCTTTTTCACTTCCTCCCTTATCAAATATCCTGAGGTACACCAGTCTACTCCCAGTGTCCACCTTATCCACCTCTCCTGCATCGCTTCCACTTCCTTCCGCTCCCTCCACCCCCATGTCTCCGCCCCATACTCCATCACTGTTCCAACCAATCTCATATAGCCATATACTTCTCTCCCAATCCCCTGCAAACCTTCTTTTCCCTATTCCCCAGACCTGCCTGACCAATGCCCCCGCCTTCTTGATTCTTTCCCTCACATGCGCATCCTGACACCCATTCCTCTGCATTCTGTATCCTAGATAGGAGAATTCCTTCACCTCCTCGATTCTCTTTCCCTTTCATCTACACTTCACCTCCGCCATTCTCCCCCCTCCCTTTCTGAATCACATCACCTTCGTCTTCTCCACGTTCACTTCCAACTTTTTCCTGTCTAGGATACCCTCCATCTTCCCCAGCATGTGCACCATCCCCTCTTCACTATTCGCCAACAACACCATGTCGTCCGCATAGGTCAGGCAGAACACCTTCTCTTCCTCCAGCCTTATTCTCCCCATCTCCCTATTCTCAAACTTCTCCTCTACTTCCGCTATCTCCAGGTTGAAGAGGCACGAACTCAGTGGACATCCCTGCCTCAACCCTCTCGCCGTCCAAAAACTCTCCCCTAACCTCCCCCTACCCTCACCTTACTGCTCGTCTTCCTGTAAATCTCCTCTGCCCTACTCCTTAGTCCCTCGCTCAACCCCCTTACTCTCATCGCTTCAAACAACACCTTCCTATCCACCGAGTCAAACGCTGCCTTTAGGTCCAGAAAGGTAGCCACTACCAACTCCCCTTCCTTTCCAGCTGCCTATTCACTAAATAATTTATCACATAAATATTATTTATGACTCCCATTCCCTTCCTGAACCCTGTTTGACTCGGTGGTACCATCTCCTTCCCTTCTATCTTCTCTCTTAGCCTTTCTGTCAGAACCCTCACATATACCTTCTAAATCGTTGGCATTAGTGTCAGCCCTCTATACTCCTCCATCGCATCCCCCGTCTCCTTTTTCACAATTGGGCTTATAACTCCTTCCTTCCAACCCTCTGGCCACCCCTCTCCTCTCCACACCCTACCACATACCCTCCATACACACTCTACCACCCTCTCCCCACCACACTTTCATACTTCGCTGGGCACACCATCCTCCCCCGCAGCTTTTCCCTCTTTCAATTTATCTATCGTCCTCCTCACTTCTTCCCTACTCATCTCTGGCTCCTCATCCTCTCCCCTCCTCCCGCCGCTCTCTATTAACACTCTCCCTTCCACCCCTCCTAGCAACCCTATGAAATACTCCCTCCATTCCTTCAACTCTATTCCCTCATTCACCCCTTTCCCCCTTTTCCTTTCCCTGTTTACTATTCTTCACACCTCTTTTTCCGTCCTCGCCTCTTGCACCTCCTGCATCCATCTCTCGTTCTCCCTTTCCTTTTTTCCCCTACATATCAGCTTATACTCCGCCCTCGCTTTCTTATTATCTTTCCCTCCCACCCCTCCATTTCTCCACTTCCTCAAACTTCTCCTTGCCTCTCTCCTCTTCTCTTCACATTCTTCATTCCACCAACCTTTCCTTTCCTTTCCCACGCTCTCTTTCGCTCCCTCCTTTAACTCCTTTCCCTATCTGCCTTACTTTCATCCCCAATTCCTCCTCTACTCCCCTATATCCACTACATTCCCACTCTATCTTTTCTCTAATCCTTTTCCCACCCCTCTCTGACCATTTCGCAATCTTCCTGCCCCCTTTATCCATTCTGTTTTCCCTGTTCTCTTTCCTTTTCAATCCAGAGACACTACCAGTGGATAATGGTCGGATTTCACGCTCTCCCCCACCTCCATCCTTTTCACCCTTTCACTAACCCTCACCTCCCCTATTATATAATCAATCACCGACTGCCCTCTCCCACCGGTATACGTGAAGTTCCCTTCCCTATCCCCTTCTATGTCCTCATTCAGAATGCCCCATCCCACTTTTTCAATCCCTTCCACTTACTTCCTCCCCTCCCCATTTACCTTATCGTCTTTCAACCTTCTTCCCTCCTCCTCCTCCTCATCACACCGCCGTCCTCAACCCAATGTCCCTGTCCTCGCATTAAAGTCCCCCCCTATCAGCGTCCACTTTTCTACCTATTGTTCCTCCATCCATCCCTTCAAGAATTCTAGCTTTCTCTCTATAACCCCTTTCACATAAATCCCCACTATTCTCCACTTCTCTTCGCCTCTCCTTATCTCTACTGCCATCACCCCTTCCTCTCTTTTCTCTGCCATCGACATCAACGTCACACCACTCTCCTATTTGACACCTATCTGTATCTCCTCCATTGGTCTCCATTTTCTATTCTTTCTCTTCGCCAGCTGTTTTTCCCATGTATAACTCTTTGGTAACCTTTATTCTATATTAGTAGAATAAAGGTAATATATATATATATATATATATATATATATATATAAAATATATATATTAATATATATTAATATACATTTAAACATTGAATCATTGTAGTTGTTAAGGCGTATTGTTATGTTGTTATTTTGTTATTTGGTTACTCTATTTTATGTTATTTGATTAGTATTTTATGTTATGTAATGTTATTGTAATTGTATATATTAGATAGTTATTTAGCGGTTAAGTTAATTTATTAGGTTGACCAGTATGTAAGGTAATTGTGAGTTAGTTATAAGTTAGATGTAAGATAGTAGTAAAGGTAGGCATAGGTGTGAGAATGAAAAAGTTTATGTATGATTTGTGTAAGTAGTTTGTAAGAGGTATGGGTACGCTCCTCTGGAAAAGGGTCTTCAATCCCTGAGGGGGAGAATAAAATATCTATCTATATATAAATTATATTTCGAAAAATCAACAATTTATAAATTGAAAATTTCATTTATACGCTATTATGTATAACTTAATTTTCAGATAATAAAATATTCATATAAGTAATATTATTCATTCGTTAAAAATGATTCCTTTAATTGTATTACAGAGACGGATTCAAGCGTAGCGTTAAAACCATTGCAGATAAGATATTTTAAAAATATTTATTATATTATATCATTTATCTTGAAATTATTAATCCGCAAGCTGCAAAGAAAAAAATAAATAAAGCTAATGCCAAATACTTCTCGAATACGAATGGTTTCTTAAAAGTAAAGAAATCTTAAAGGAAATTTTTATTATATGTATGCATAAGTAAACTTTATTAGATTTAGAAATATTATTATTCAATATTTTAGCACAAACCTGATCTTCTTTTATCTTCGACTGTCCATGTCAGTGAAAATATTACCAAGTAATTTATTTATATTTCTTTAAACAATCTAATAACAGAGAAAGGAATATAGGTTTTAGACTGATTCAATTTCGTGTACGTGTGTGGGTACGTGCACACACATATATTTCTATATCATTTTTATTAATTATTTAATAATATGTGTGAGTATCAAATGCTGTATTTTGATTGATGTACAAATTGTCATAATTTCCTCTATACGTTTTTAAAATAATCATGCAAACGAATAATTTTCAATACATATAAATTAAATATTCTTTTTCTTGTTATAGCCCCTTTATAAACTATCTAAGAATTCTATCAATACATTCAAGTGAAGGCAATGACTTGAAATAATTTTTCAACTGTGTCTTTAAAGACCGTTAATTTATCTTCAATTTTTTTCTTAGTACTATGGTCTTCATCCAAAAATACGAGATACCAGGTTTGGTTTTCTGTACCACTTATTGTAATAGCAACACAATTCGCTTCTTTTTTGCATACACGTGCACGTTTCCTCAAGAAAAAGCATACATATATCGATTATCTATATTGTCAACTGAATACATTCATTTTTGACATGAATTCACCATTAGTAGCTCACGATGCTAGAAGATCCCAATAACATCTTTAAAAAAGTCACAATACCTTAAGTATTACAATTTCATGCATCAATATATGTATATATAAATAAATACTTATTTAATTTATAAAAGTATAATCTGGGAATAGACGAAAAATCGATGAGTTCAAAATAAAACTATTGAGCGAAACGTGAAACGAATTACCGAGAGAAAATACAGTAATAAATTTGAAAACATTAATAATATGAATGGAACCATTATTGAAAATATAATTATTTACGTTTCACTCTTGGAATTATCTAACTTTGAAAATTTTACATGGTCTCTCTTGCCGACGCATATTCAGACTACTTATATAATATGTATATACGTGATGAGGAATATATTATAACACGAACATAATAAAATGATAATTGATTGTATCAGGAGAAAAGTTTCGCATGCGAAAACCTCTGTATAAACGAGTATTAATCATCTAAGTTAAACGTATCCGTTGAGCCAGTAGACGTATGTGAAAATGAATTAAGGATCAGAATGTTTGTATTATTCACGTGCTTCAATCAAAATAAATCTGTTCTTGTTACCGAATTTACTGGACGGGAGATGATCTGTGGCGGTATTATAAATTTGGAGAAAGAGAGGGGGGGAGTTATTTGTTTTTTACTATTACTATTATTTTTTTACTATTACTATATATTTACTATTAATTTTCACCTCGAATAATGTCGTGTAAAAAAAAATAACAGAGAGAAAGAGAGAGAGAGAGAGAGAGAGAAGATCCATTCGATTGGCTTGGTTTACGTCAGAACACCAACATAGCTCCATGAGATGGACTGGTAACTATAAATAGGCCGTGGAGGAGGATGATGATGAGCATGAGGTGTTGGAAGAGGCGGGTGAGGAAGAGGCGGAGACGTTGGCGAAGGTGGAAGAGGAGGATAAAGAGAAGGAGGAGTAGGAGGGCGTGGAGGAAGAGGATGGGGTAGGATCGCCGGGCCTTTGCTTGTTTAATAGAGGCGTGTCAGTTCCTCCCATGATGAGAAACCAAGTCGCCGTTTATCCATTCCCTTCCTCCTGTCTCAAGCTTTTTCTACCTCTTGCCAGTCAATAAACCTTTAACTATTTTTCATGGTTCTCTTGCCCGCGGAGACGCCAACCTTACGGCCGTCTTTCAACCCTATCCAGAGAGCATGCGACTCTCTTTCTCTCTTTATATATATATATATATATATATATATATATATATATATATATATTTCCCTCTTACTATTCTCTTTCCTTTCTTTTCGCTACCCTGTCGTACACACCACCCTATATGCCAGTATCTACATATAGATTTTCTCTCTCTCGAGGCTTTTCGTGAAAGTTCAAAAAATCATTTCAAGGATCACTTCTCTCTCTCTCTCTCTCTCTCTCTCTCTCTCTCTCTCTCTCAATATGTTCCTTTTTCTTCTCGTAGCCAATGTCGTAATTAGTAAGAAAACGCGTGGAAGATGAGACGTGATATATCGTACACAACACAGGCAAGGACAGATCGATGCGTAATAAATATAATTTTATATGTATGTATGTATGAATGAATGTATATATGTATGTATATATGTACGTTGGCAACTCTCTTACATCGAGGCATCCGTTGTCATAATTGATAATACCATTTAGCGAATTATGAATTGATACGGTATATATCAATCGTAAATGTTGTTGCGATATTAATAATCATGAACGATTCGTTTCCCCGTGCACCTATATTTTCCGTATGCGTGTTCATTAATGTATTCAATAATATACACGTTTCCATATGTTCGTATACGAAGTCTAACATCGACGTTACTTGTAACATTAATCATTAGTTTACGATTCATTCCATGTAGTATAGATATCTAAATTTCTGTATGCGTCTATGTTCATTCCAATAACTCTTATAAGCCAAATTAAATGATATACATCCTTGCGATATATTAATTATACGTAATCTAACATTAATACGCTTGCAATATTAATCATTTATAATTATTTATTCTATATAGTTATTTACATTCGTATATGTATTGATTTGTTTTATTTTATTAATCTTACGATCGATAATACGAGGAAAGAAATTAAATACCTCTTATTTATAAGACGCTACCTGCACCGACAGCTCGTGTTAGACTGAGAACACTTTGAAACGAACGTCACGTATTTATATGTTTAGAATTAGAAATCAAAACAGTTGAACATAAATCTTGTCTTATCCCTTTATCAAAACAAAGAGACAGACAGAAATCGATCTTCCTAAAATAATACGCAGTATCGTAACATTCTCTAATCAGAAAAATCCTACTATTGGTCTCACGTAAAGAAGAGAATTCTTTTTTCGATTCATCGTTAAAGGATTCATTAAAAAGGATAAAGGAAAAGAGAGGAAGAAGAAAAAAAGAAATTTGTGCGTGATGTTTGTAAAGACGCGAAGGAGATCATCTTCTGTTCATAATGCTTGAACTCATGCAAAATCTCTGAATCGCTCTTATCGGGTATATCTTGGATGATGTGCCACATCAGTTCTTTTTTCTCTTATTAAGAGTTGGTTTTCCCAAGATGACTTTCTGATGGATGTATTCAGAAAACGATTCCATTACTTTCGACTTATGCTCCTCGAAACGCATTCGCGTCGCGAACACGTCCTCGGAGTGAAGTATCCTTTTCAGCTGGCGTAGTAGATTGTCTGCCAATAATAATGCATACTCGGTAGTAAATTGATACCATTGTCGATCGCTTCTCGTTAGTCGTAATGCAATGAGTAATCAGAGTTCTGCATCGGTTAGATCGAAATTGGTCCGAATAACTTGAACTTTACCTTCTCAGATCTCATACCTTGTCATTCCATCGTAGCAGCCTAGCGTTTCTTTCATCGGAACGTTGACGAACTCTCCTCTTAATGGCATGCTTCTTACGGGTGTCTCTTGGACTAGCTGTTCCATAACACGACTCATTATACCCATCATCTCCAGGAGTTGCAGCTACATGGCTTGTAACTCTTTCACTCGTGCTTCGGTATCGGAACGCCAAAACGTCGTTTCATTTTCCTCTGTCTGTATCGTATGTATCGCGGCTTTTTCTTTGTCGGTCTGAGTACAGCCCTCGACACTTATCATCGATGCTGTCCAGCCGCTGAACGGATCTGCTTCGTGAAGTTTAGCTATAAGCTCAATCTTCTTTACTTATGTAGGCAAATTCTATCTCTTTAGAATAGTTTTACCTCCTCTATCTTGAAATCTTTTGGTGAACGATTCATGTCACTCTTATGATACTCGGTTTACTTTTACACTATTCACTGCACGATACTTTATACCGAGTTTCGCGCGACCGTATCTGTTTCTACTCCGGATAAGCCACCAAAATATATAGGATATTTTTTGTAACCTAACCAGGAACTTGAATCACTTACTCTTATAGTTAACAATTATTTTATTAACTAATATATTATAATGGTATAATTGTTTCCTCTTTACTCTTTACTCTTAGATCTTTCTACTCAATACCGCCTTCAGTCCTCTTTTCGCTTTGTTGGTTTACTTTAGATCGCCTTCAGTCCCTTTTTCTTTTTGCTTGGTTTACTCAAGACTGCCCTCCGTTGTTTTTTTTTCAAGTCTTCACGACGCTTTTTTTATCCCCACTCATATCCGTCGACAAGCATTCGATCGCCTTTTGTTCTATTTGTTGCTTATCTAACTCGCGCTGTAGTTCCATTTCATTTTTACTCTCAATATATCAGTCACCCATCTTCCTTTCGTGAATGAACGCACCTCACAGAGAGCAGATCATATTCCAATGTATTGGTTTTAAAAGTTCAAAAGTTTTTTGTGCTAATTACTGTGTGCTATATGGTAGTATATAAAAAATGTCCGATCAAGCAGACGTTTAACGTGTAGAGACACGTGCGTACAAAGGAGAAATGTAATGAAGAAAAAAAAAAATAACTGGGGAAAGTAAGTACTATTTTGAACGGTAAAAGTAAACTGTTGAAACTGGATTCTGTGTAGAATTATTTCTTAAAATATTTGGATTCATTTCTCAAACGTAATAAATGTAGCTCAAAAATATTTAGAGATACAAACATTAATTTCACGAAGCAATAAACTTCTATCGTTAAATTATTGAATGAATTAAATATATCCTAACATTGTGCATTACGATTTTTTCTCGTTTATTTTTATTTTAGCTAATATTGATTGCTACTATATTAGTAGTCTCTAGGGTTTATTTGTTATCTTTGTATTCTATAAAAGCAAAAAACTAAATTTTTTTGCAAGGGAAAAGTTTCCTCATATTGATGTTACTCATTGGAAATAAAATATTTGAAAAAACTAATCACAGGAATATGGTTAATTTTTTCTTGATACAACTAATTTTAAATTTATTCCTACGTATACCACGATTACGTTTATATATTCAGCGTTTTATACTTTGTACATTCGATTAACAAATTCCATATAAATGTTGTATTTATAGTGGATGAAATCTATAGTCAAAAAAATGTATAGTCAGATGCGAACGAGTTCACAATTGCGTGACTTTGTAACGACTGCGTAAACTTTTTAAATAAACAGATAAATAGATCGATGCTGCAGGTAATAAGCGAATGGATTTATTCTCAAAACACAAGGAAGGTACCACTGGAACTAGTCAATAGTTTACTTCGATTCACTCTATGCGTACAAAAAGGGTCAGTGCTATGAGTAATTAAATTTTCATTAGTATAATTTTATTGTCAACGGCTTACCAATTAATTGGTCTAAAGTTTCTTTGTATATGGAGTTATATTACCATAAAATCGTTTTATTGTTCGACATGTGTTATAAGAAAGAGTAGGAGACGTAAGGCACTCGTTTCAGTCCCAATGAGTTCGTCCGATTATATAATGTCTAAGATGCTCTATGAATACTTGATAACTGTGCCAACAGCTTCATTAAATTAAGGTTGATGCGCCGATCTATTATAATACACTGTCTAAAATATCAAACACTATAGCAATATTAAATTTACTAAATAAATCCACAATTGCTAATATCTACTTATTTTCATTTATAGTTTTTCAAAGAGGACCGCAGATGTTCCTTGAATTTAATCGAATGGATCTGCAGGCGTATCTGTCATGTTTATTGGTGCTTTATCTTTCCTTTATACTAGTTTCTTCTTTTGGCAATCGAAAGACCTTTTTGTAAAATTTTGAATATCGGAATTTGATGAAATTCTTTTCGACGGATTCGTAATTCACCGTATAATGTGTCTTTTATGATACTATGACAATTGTTAATTTTCATCATTAATTTTGTCTCTAGGTTCGTCATGGAATTCGTTTTCTCGGACTGACTTTGTTTTGGTTGCCACAGAGTAGAGTAATTTATTCTTGTGATTGTTTTTATGGTCATCGAAAATTAGGTTGGATCCTTTTTGTTTCTGTTATCGTGGCTATTAATTTAAGAGTTTGGACCTGCTTCTGATTTTTCCAACGTTTTATGCTGCATTTCCCGTCTAAGGGTTCCGTTAGGCGTTTTGTAATTATTTTGCGTATCAAATTGCGAGACGATAATAAAAAATTAGGTTATATTTTTATAATAATTTAATCCTTCCTATTATCTGAAATGTTTAATTTAGTGCTAGTTTGAGTAAGTGTTTCATATTTTTTGCAATTTCGAGCTATACATTTCATATTGAATGTAGCTTATTTCTTCTTTTTTGATGTGAAAATCTTAGAATACTTGTTGCCGCCTGAGAGCTGACGATTGACTTGATGCTGTTTGACTTGGCTTTCCTCAAGAAACTTGCTTTTGTTTAGAATTAAATACTAAATTTTTTTAAAACATCATTATTTTGAAAACATAATAAGTTTGCGACGAAATAACAAAATAATTCCGGGGCTTTGTCCTCTTTGCGTTCTCAAGCATGATATAAAAATAAAAATAGTGAAAATCAACATAAATGAACGAGATTCATAATATTACGCTATCAATATCTAAGCACAACTGTTAAAAGTTTCTTAGGTCGTATCTAAGATATTTTTGCTATTTGCGCTATACCGAAAAAATTTCAGAAAGTAAATATCGTTCAATTCAAATAGGATAGGCAATACGTTGAACATATTGAAATTTTGTTCGAGGTAATTTTTTCGAGATTTTATAACCCAACCTTATAATATTTCATTAAATGAGTCGATATATTTCTATTACCATCATTAACATACCTTACCTAAGAGAAGAAAAACTCAACATGATGCGAACTTTTTGATGAATAATTTTGAAAAGAAAAAGTGGAATAATTGCATTTAGAAATAAAGGAATATTCTAAAATGTAAGCGTTTTGATGTAAAAAATTAATTTTAAGAAGCGTATCGTAATGATATCCTTTAATTTCGATACATTCTTGAACATTAAAAATTACGTTCAATATTATGATAAGAATTATTAATATATTTGCTACAGATAGGTCATATAATAACTAGTTTGATTTCTAAATGAAAAACCACGCGCAAACATTTTTGTTTGATAATCGATCATACGGTTGGTGTGAAGAGACGGTGGTTGTGTAGTATTATTTCAATGATACGTGAGTGATCGTATGAGAGACGAGTATAAATTTTGACGCAAGTCTTCTTTTCAGATGCATTCACGAAATAGAACAGCCAGAAGTTAAGACATACGATTGATATTTTGAAGAAAATTTTTATCACAACTTTTCCCATTCTTATACGATATTGTCTTATTTACAATACTTTAATTATATTAAAATAAATACAATTTATAACCCTAACATAGAGATTGATAAAAACATCAGGTACAGAATTAAATATTCATCTTGTTTATATTGCTACGGACATTCTCTTTCCTCCAAATATTTATAGAAATATGTATGATATAGTGGAATAATAGATATTAGATATTTACGTTACATTAAGAATTTTCGTTTTTCGTACGAAAAGTATTTGATATTTGATCAAGAAATATTAACGAATGTCGTATAATTGGATATATTATGAAAACGTGAAATTAGAAAGCTTTTGTAATTGAAAAGATTTAATTATCTGCTTCTGTTGTCAATTCTTATCATAAATATATACGAGAACATACCTACCTTGCTCTGAACGCTGTCGAGCTTGGTCTCCTTTGCTCTGTACTGTCGAGATTAAAGGTAGGAGATCATATTGAACAGAAACGTTATTTAATCATGAATAGAAAAAAAAAGCGAATATCAAAATCATTCGATAAAAATATAATTACTCTACATCAGTCCATCTGAATGTCGGTGAAACCTAGGCCTGGTAAGACAAGGACCGTGTTTTAACGTATTTACTGGTAAATCCCGCTGAAGTTTAAGTAAGTATGATTGCGTGTCATAAATATTTATGCTTCTAAAACGTTACAATTAATCCCAAATGTATTTTTTTAAATATATGAGGGTAATCGTACAAACTTATAAAACTTACAAAAAATTGATTATATATATATACATAGAAATAAATGTGAAGGAATTGGAGAGAAAAAGGTGGAAGGAAGTCGTGTGATGGAGGGGGGAGAGTGGAAGTGTGAGTGTAGAGTGTGGCGTGTGTATGTTGGAACTGGAAGCCGAGACGGTAAATGCTAGGAAGCGCTCTCTCTTTTTCTCTCTCATTTAGTTGTTTAGTCATAGATTCGTTTAAGAAAAGAAAATTAACAGATGTTAAAGAAAATTAACAAATGGCTGTAAATGAGTGGGTACAAATGTTACGGGAGTTAAATGTATGTGAGATGTTGTAAGATTCGTTCTCTTTATGGTTCTAAGTATTAGCAATGGAAATGACTAACATTTCAATAAAATTTTTAAGGTATATTTTTTTCCTTTTTGTTCATCTTCGTGCGTAAGAGAGAGTTAGGAAGAGAGAGAAAGAGGTAAAGCGCAATATGGCGACAAGCCTGCACGTTATATAGAGTACGTTGTATTTCTCTCACTCTCTCACTCATTTGTCTTTTTCGATTTTGTATGTTATGATTTTTCACACACATCTTCTCTCTCTCTCTCTTATCCATTCTTCTTTTTTATTGTGCGATTTTTTGTATTGCAAATTTTCCTTATTTCTTCTCTAATCCTCGTGCTTGTCTTCGACCATATCGTATCGAAAGAGAATAAAACAATATTTTTATATACATAATTTGTTTACAATATTTTTAATATACCTATAACTTTGCGAGAGAATTATATTATTATATTACTATATTACACCGAGAATTCTATTACTTCTTTATACTTTTCTCTACCATAATTTATTTTCTTTTCTATAATAAATAAGCTCTGTTAATATTGAAACTCTCACGTATTTTCCCTTGAATCCTACAATAATTGATTTACTTAAGTGAAGAATATCTTTTTAAGGAATGACGACGGGCGTTGAGGATTGGTCTAAAATCGTGAATTTATTAGAAACTTTCTCTAAACTATGCAACTTCGTTGACATCTTTTTCGGTATCCTTCACCGTTCTTGAGAAACTTTATGAATATTACGAATTTTCTTCAAGAGTTAATTTTATTTTTTAAAACCGTACTATGGCACAAAAATGTGGTTCTATTGCGGATGCTTCTAAGATAACCCACAGTAATTTATTTAGACTTAGTAAATAACAGTTTATTAAATGTGGCCCAGATATATTCGTTCTATTGTACTCTCGAATTTGTTTTTCTTCTCGCCGACCCGAGAAATCACGACACACATACAGAATTTGGCACATTCTACAAGAAATCGTTTCGAATGAAAAATATATTTGTTTTAAGTTTTTCTATCATCAGAAGTAACCGAGATGTTCACGTTTCGAGTTTTAAATAACTCACCCTAATTAATTCTTAAACATTAATCTCTGATATTTAGATTTTTTAAATTAATATCATTTGTTACGTTATATGCTTATTATCTATGAAAATGAAATAGACACAATTTAGATTATTATAGTTTAATGGCATAATATTCATTACATTTATTATTATATATATCGGACTGTTGTATTACAGTAAAATAAAAAAAAGAACAAGTATATAATTTTCTCACCACTTAATTTGTAATTATATTTCTTCTTACTACCTTTCCTTCGCAAACATATACTTTCACAAATTTTCGAGTCACTTTGATTATGTAGAATATTATTAACATTTTATTGGAAACCAATGTGTTATATATTGATTTAGCTTAAGCTGAATTTAGTTAGTTTTCCTTAATCGTAAACAATTTGTAATTTTTGTCTACATTAATAAGTCTCAAATCGCTCCTTGACTCACTCATTTGCTGTCGACTCATGTTCCGTAAATGACCGACGCGGAATTCAACGTATTAATAGAAACGTACAGTATCAAGTAATAAGTACTTTTAATTTTTAATCTTCTCTTTTATGTGTTCAATGACTTTCTTTCGATTTTATAATATAACAATCAACGTCATTAAATTGACTTTGATATCAACACGTATTGGTAACATCGTCCGAAATAAATAATACGTTTTATAACATAAAGCAGAACAATTTGATTTTGTTGTTCTAGCAGATCCTGAATTTGTTCGTAAAGAGTCGCAATAGTGTCCTACCTTCAACAAAAGTAAATAGAAAGGTAGATAAATACGTCATTTTTTTATATTTCGAGTGCAAATGTGCGCTGAGCGAATAAATCGAAAGAAACCTTAGTAGCGTTAGCAATAGAATAAAAATTAACTTTAAGAATTTGTTCACGTACAAACGAATATATAATCTGTCACATAACTCTTAGCATATCAACTTTACGAATAAACGGATCGAATTCTTATTACTTTTATTATTATTATTGAAAACGTATATGTACGAGTAATGGGATTTAAGGGATGAACAACAAAAGGCGTGGGTATATCTACATGAATAATCGCGTTTTTTCGTATAGAGTTCGACTTGCATGAGATTTGTAGCTCCTTGCATCCTTGTATATCTCCATATTCGACGAATACTTTCTGTAAAATCATAAAAATGAATGAAAAACATGTTCGTTATTAAGTGGAGGAATATCAATTAGAATTATCTTACTAACAAATATTATTTTATCGTTCGCGTAAACGTAGCGTGTACATACACCAGAAAATCAGAGAGACGCGGACTGCATACGATTCGAATGGACGAGAGCTCGTTAAATTTGTAACACGATATCGGATTCTGGTCTTTTCAAGCTTGCATTATTGATTTTATTGCTTTATTCGTGTATGCAACAGGTACATGTACAGACTACACAGTTTGAAAGGATTAGTAACAACGTGTGGTGGGGTTAGCCTCTCCAGCTGGTCCTGAATATTCCCTTCCCATATGTATTACATCCCCCATATGGCTCTACCTGCTAGAAAGGAATTCTTTCATATGTGGATCGATCAATATTTTACGCACATATAGGTCGCATCGATTACACAGTTTGGTCCAGTTTCGATAGTGCAGTGTATCCTGATAAGAAAAGTTTAATTATACGTGGGAAATTATACGTGGTACTTTGATGATAGACGCACCTCCTGTATCACCTTTACTATCAGTTTTTTGTACTAATTTTTATATTTTTGCCATAGTAGGCTCCACTTTGGAGAAAACTGAGGTTCAAAAAAATTGAATGATGTTTGATTCTACTAAATTAGATCATCGCAATAAATTTATTATTTGAAGATGATTGAGAATCACGTCAATAACTAACAATAAGATGACATATAATATCTTAGTTCATTTCAGAAATATATTGAAATTACCAACAAATGAAACATTGAACAACATTTTACATCGCATCCGACAATAAATAAACTTGCTTATCTGCCGGCGAATATTGTCAATATGTCGGTATAAATTGACACAAAAATACGTAATTCTATGTGTTCACGGCGTAAAATGTGTCAGGTATGTGCAAAAATGTATTCAAGTCAAAGGGAATCTTAGTCCTTTTCGTTTTTTCTAAATTCTATGACTTATGTTTAAGTTCTCCCCCATTTTGAAAGAGAAGTTCATATTTTTGAATTTTTATTTTTACAAAGTATGTAACCATGGTAATAAAATCGTCTATCAACTCAACAAAACATTCATAACGTTACGTGATCTGGAAGAAATAATCTTATTCAAAATTTTATGATGCTCAGTATATTGTCCTATTTGGATTAAGCAATTCCGTTTTTTTTTTTTTTTGACATTTTTTCGTGACCGCGTTAACTGGAAAAATATTTAATATACGAGCGATTAGTAGCTCATTAAATATTAATGGCAGATTATACGTGTACTTATTAATTATATTCACGTATACTATTATATACAGAGGGAAACAAAGAGAAGTGAGTGAGGGAGAGAGAGAGAGAGAGAGAGAGAGAGAGAGAGAGAGAGAGAGAGAGAGTGAGATGTTTAAATGATAAATAATAATTTTTATGTCACGTTATGTTTAATTTTGTTTTTACTATACACTCCTTTAAAGGAGTTCATGTAGTATATTGACGTTTCTAAAGTTACAGCAAAGATATAAAATACGGGGATCTTCTGAATGGAAATTTCATATACACTCGTGAAGGAAGGCGTCATTGCTGCCTCTGTGGTCGCTCTTTTTATGCATGCATTAGCACTATCTTAACTTTGATAATAAATTTTTTGTATTACATGATACTGATCGGAAAGCCTATAAGAGCACTTGCATGTTTCGAACACTTTGTATTTGCAACGCTTTAGCAAAGCCACTTCAAAGAATTCCAATTAAACATTGTCAATTTTCGATAACTCGCATTTCTATTCGGAAGTCACAATAGGTACTATCGATCTATTTACAGTTTGATATTGAATATACAGATTAGAAAACGTTTTTGGGTATTTCAAATAATTTTGAGAGAAATGATCTGTTACATTGTTCACTGTATTGATACCATTAGAAGCACTTTGCGGTCGCGTTTAGAAACATATTGATAGCATGAGATGTAAGAATTCTCTATATTTGTATTGATTGTCTGTATATATATTGTATATTGTAACGTCGTTGATTGTGTCACGAACGCCCGTTTACTCCAATCTAGTTACTAGCCCCATTTTTGGTCAATCGTGGATTTTACCGGGATCGGGGCGTTGTTGTTTGCCTTATTATCGGTCCAATTTCTTCTGAAATGCCGCTATACCGCCTCTTGTTTAATTAATTTAAAGCAGGGACTTACCAATCTCTTTCCGGTTCTAACTATTGCCCAATGTATTGCCCAAATAATAATAATATCTTAATTGTATAACAAAAATAATAGACTTTAATCAACAGAAATAAAAGAAAAGGAAATATTACAAATGAGCACAAGAATACAGAAATAAACATTTAAAGTATAAGTGAATATAAGAAATTAGATACTTAATACCGATATGTGAAGAAAAAACGAAGAAAATAAAAAAGGAATGATTATTAAAATTATTCGTTTTTCTTTTGCCGGTTTTACCGTTTTTCCAGCTCTTGCTGCGCAGAGATTAAAATCGGTTGGCGAGTTGAATGTTTATTCCGCGCGGCGATAAAGACTAACTGAAGTTTAACTTGGACCTGACTTTTCAATACTAGTCCGCTACGAGACCTCTAGAACTTATTTTTCGACTAACTTTTCGAGCCTCCAGGTTTAGACTGACTTTCCCGGCGCTTCTCTGAATATTCTATACGTTAGAATATTGGGAGAAGGGAAAGGGAAGAACGACATTGATTGGCGGCGTAAGACGTTTTCTAAAGTCACTCGTCGAAAAGAACGAGCAACGAATTTGTACTTGACAGTATAAACGGATGCAAATAAACAAGTAATAAAACGATTAATATAGAGCAAGAATAGGGCAAAGTCGATAATCGGATTAAAGTTTGCTTTCTTCCTAAAAGAGATAAGCTTGAAATAAAATTCGAAAGGAATTAGAAAAAATGCTTGTTATTGGACTTTGCTTTCTTTCTTACTCTCGTGTTTCGACAAATCGATGTTTATTCGTCATTTGCAAGCGATTTAAATGTCCTAATATAAAACAACAATTTTGTTGCTACACGGCGACGTGACAATATATTAAGATATATATTTATATGTCACATATATTTTCTATCAAAATCTCTCCGATTACTCTGTTTTCTGAACTGGAGTATTCTGTTCTTCGTACGCTATAAATTTTCAGCAGAATTTTAACGGAAATCCTGTGTACATGAAGAAAATATAAATTTTTATATGTTCAAACAAAAATAGAAATGATCATAAACAAACAATTGAAATTTTATTTACTTTTATTACCAGTTCATGACGTACTTTGGAGCGATTAATAAAGTATAAAAAATGGAAAATAAACTGTGTAAATCAAGTATACGTGTAACTAATACTCTATAAGTTTTAAATATCTGGACTATCACTTTTTATATGTCGCAAGGGATTTTATTTTTCCAATTCATTGTCATACTTTCTAACACATAGTTTTAAGGTATATGTAGAATAGTGCACGGTACGTAAGATATCAGTTTATGATATTTCGTATAATATACATGTGCATACATTTGTAAACAGTGTGAAAACAATGTGTGCGTTTGTGTGTAAGTGTACTTGCGTGCGCAAGGAGATTGCTTTAATTAACTTTTTGTCTTAATGACGAATTAACAGTTCACAAATATGTCAATTTTCTCTGAATAGAAGAAAAGGCAGTAATAAATCATTTATTGATTTTTCCATTTACGATAAATCAATGTATCCAAAGTTTCCCATCTTCGTTCCAATCACATTTGATTTAAGAAAAATTTCATACATCCACATTGACCGATCTAAGTATTTCCTAGATCATCGATTAAAGAGGAGTTGCTTTGCTGAGCCGAGCATGCAAACAAATATTCTGATCGGGGAGATCGAAAATTTTTGTCCAAGTTGTAGATATCGAATGCATAAATGTTCCTTTGTTTGGCTGTTCTCAATTATACTTTAACTGACTATTATTAGTTTCCTAATTCTGATTACATCATTCAACGTTTCAAATCGATCTATTTGAATAAAATGGCTAACGTTGATCTTACTTACAATGGCCTACAAGTTATTAGAACGCCCGCTATTAAAGCTTTACATAATAAAACTCATTTTATATGGTAAACATCATTGTGTAACCTTGATGTTCGGAAAATTAATCACCATGATATGTGGTTAACTTCGTTCAACATCAATTTGTAATTACTTACTGAAAGCTGAGTTTCCCTTGTTATCATTATATTCTAAAGATAATAGAAGAATTTTTATTAGTATTGATATGAAAAGAGTAGCTTGGCTAAAGGTGATAGGGGTAGAAAGAATACGTAGTTTAATAATGAGCTATTAGTCTTCCCAGTTTTACTGTTTCTGTGGAAATGTCATATTCTTGCTATTTTCTTGCCTTTTGTTGAATATTCAAATGAACGCATCTCTTCACGTGATCTGAATAGTATTGATTTCAGATTACCCTGTAGAATTAATCGAATCGTTACTCTATCGATATTTCTGATTGCTTTGTTGATATATATAACGTCGATATATAGATTATTCAGTTGATGCACATAAGTCGGTGTTACAGATTGCTATATTGATTTCTTGTCGATACTTTACATATCTCTTACTATAATATTGTAGATTTTTTGGCTTAATAGATTATTAGATAGCGAAATGCTGCAGATAATGAGCTAATAGATATATTCTGGAATTTCAATGGTCACACTACAGGAAATAGCTTCCATTTCATTTTTCTACAGTTAATTGTATTCATGCGAGAAGTGTCGATGCTATAGGTACATAATTTTTCAATTAGTTTAAGTTAGCTGTTTCCGCTTTATCAAAAAAAATGTCTTAAAGTTTCACCGTATATAATAACATATAACCGATAAATCGTTTTATTGATAGACACTCGTTATAAGAAAGACAAACAAGGGTAAAATACTAATCTTAGTCGCGACGTTCTCTTATTCAATAATTGAAACACTCTTAGGTCCATGGTAATTGCATTCGTGAGGTCCATTCGATTAACGATGCCGTTGTTCTATAAATCAAATTTGAAAAATTTTTTCGAATTGTCCAATAATTTAAACATAATATTGTTGCTATAATCGGATAAAATTGCAGGGGATACACCGAATATGAGCATCACTTTGTTTACGATATTAAACATTATAGTAATATTAAATTTATTATACGTAACTTTACCATCGTAAATAAATTCACGATTGTCAATACACACCCACACAAACCCACCACCCCCCCCCCCCCCCACACACAAATATGGAAGCACGCGAAAAGCAAAATCGGACAACAAGCGTTTTTTTACATTCTAATTTGTTTCGCTAACTTCTATACCTTTATAAAGATTATCCGCTCTTAGAAAAACGAGGCATCTAAGAATGGATAATTCGTTTTTAAGCCGATTATCGACTTTGCCTACGTCTGTTTGAATGTTTGTTTTTCCCATTCATTCTTCGTCCGGTCACGACTTAAATATAAGTTCGTTAGCGCGACGCTTTATACGATCTTTTCAACAAAGACTTTCTTCAAGACTTGAACAATTCGAAGGAATGTCTTTATACTTGCGTTGCCAATCAACATCACTCTTCCCTTCCCTTCTCCTAATATGCTAACTTATTTAATATTTGGAGAAGCGCCGGGAAGGCAATACAGTATCGTCTGTTAGTCAACAACACTAACTAAAACAGTATCGAATAACTTAACGAAAAAGAGCAATCGAATCACGGTCACAGTCGGCCGAGAATTATTCTAATTTCAAACTTAGAAACTGTAGTTCAACTCGTAGTTGCGCGATAATATTATATGTATTGTGTGTGTGTGTGTGTGTGTGTACTTTTCTTCGAATAACCTGCCCGGAGTTGTCTCTATCAGGAAGAGTTTTGGTTGTTTCGTCCAAATGAGTTTGTATCTACAGAGAATGAACTCATTGGTTGTGCCAATTCGAATATAACGTCTCTCCTTGTAACCATGTAGAGAATGATGTCTCAGTTTGCTTCAATTGGTGTTAACTTCATTGCATGATTCTTGTATAACATGTCATATTCGTTGAATCCACAGATGTCGTTTGTGAATGTGGACTAATAGGTTTCACCCCTGCCCGAATGAAGAGAGAACTCTTCGTTTATTGGGCAGATCGTTCCTATTTTGAGATGAACCTGCTTGGTTTCTAACTTCACAGGTGCATAATAATTGTGCAATGTGATTCTGATCAATGCCTCAACTACCACGTCGTCCAATGTTCCGAAGAGATCGAAGATATTGCGATCTTTTGCATGTGCCATCGGTCTAAACAGTGCCGCCGAGGGTAAGACTTCTTATGTCTGTGTTATTTTGTCTTATCCCTGATAAATAGGCATTAGGACCTGAAGAAAGGTTCCCAGTGGAGCTTAGCTGTGCTAGTAATACTCTAATACTATAGCTGTTTGATACTCCGCTGATTGAAATAATTGAACATATATGCTTTCGCTGACAGGTAGGATGATTGTACCAGTTGAACGTATATGGTGTCGCTGGTAGGTTTGAGATCCGGTATCTCGTAGAAGGTTATGTATAGGAGCGAGAACGTAGATGTGTTTAATGAAGTACCCGTACGTACTCGTCGTACCCGACTAGTGCGGTTGCCACCTCGCTAAGATTAATAATATTATGTTCTTCATTTTAAACAAGATTTTCGATCTGACTTTCTGAACGTCTACGAGCAATTGGTACTCGAAGCTAGGGCTGTGTTGCTAATATCATAATTTTATCAGCTATTGGTTGGTGGGGACAACCGTCATCATGAAAAATCGACTGGACTAACGTGCCATACTGCGCCTTCTAAAACCATTGTCGGTAGTACAGTCCATGATAGTGATTTTATCGTCGACTTATGTTAACGTTTTGATTTATTAAGTTTTAAGCTATCAGCGTGTACTATACGAGTACCGGTGTTAGTGCGTATATTAATATTATTTTTACTTAACGAAGCAATTATTTCATATGGACCCGTATACTGATTGTTTGACTTCCCTTTATGCGCACCTATTAAGAGATATAAATTCACGGCTCTTTGTTTCTTGTCGTAATGAACTTTAGACTTTGCCCTTGCTTTATTCAAATATGACGCACTGCTTTTTGTGATTTACTTAATTGTTCGTATAATTTCCACAAATAATGCGCATAATTTTCATTATGAAGATATATGAAGAGTAATTATCATACTTTCGTTCGGAGTCCTCGCTTCTTGTCCGAATACTATTATAGTTCATGCGGTGTGTATTATGTTCCTTCGTATTGTACACTCGTATTATATGAAAACATTGCGAGGTTTAACCAAATATCCCTATCACTGTTATCTTTTATAACATTTTTCAAAAATTAGGCTAATACGTGATGTAATCATTCGATTGATCCGTTTGACTGCGGTTGGTATGCTCGGGTCTGGTATTGGTTTATTCTAAATTGTTTCGCTATGAAAAATGCTTTCATTAATCGGGATAAAAAGTTAGAGCCTTGATTTCCTTTGGCGACCCGAATTTACATACGATGCCTTTAGTAAATGCGTCTGCGATTTCCTCTGAGGTAGTTTTTCGAAGTAGCATAGCTATTAAATATATAGTTAGCAAATCCGAAGTCGTCAGTTTACAGTTTATATGTTGCGCATGTGTGTGGTAGGTATATATGTCCATCGAAATTCTATCGGTTTTTTAATGCTCTTTTTAATGCTCAAGGTGCATCTCTTAGGTGCATTCCTTTTGCTCATTACGATCTGGTGAAAGCCAGATGCAAGATTGAATGTGCTGAAGTCTTTTGCGCTTCCATAACTGCTCTAATATTTCTGTATTGTTAGGCAAAGGATAACAGTCTTTTACCGTTTTCTCGTTTAACATCCTATAGTCGAAAACGAGTTTTCATCTCTTGTTACCGTCCGAGCCTACTTTCTTAGAAATGATCCAGAAGGCGAATTATATGGTGATACAAGCGGTCGAATGACATCGTCTTTTATGAGGTAGCTTATCTGTTTATTATTCTTGTCCCTATGTATCGGAGGGTACCAATATTGTTGTACAACGACAGGTATCGCATCAACGATTTCGATATTATGACTAATGACATTTTTATGTATGAGCTTGTCTCCTAGCAAATGAAACATATTTAACGAGTCTCTTATCATGGTCTTGGCTACTTCTCTTTCTTTCTTATTTAACGAATCCAACTTTATACATTAAAGTGCTCTTTCGAAGCGTGTATCGGATACTCTGTAAATCATCTTTCAGGGATGATCGAATTTAGGAGAGCAGGTTGATTTGGAAGAGGATAAGGATATCTGGTGATGATTTTTGCAGATTTCAGATTCTCCTTTGATCCATCCGTTTGAGTGGAATTAAGAAATTTGACCATCCTAAAAGATTGAAAAAATCTGTTTTTTGCATTATTATTAATTTTAATTTGTTGCGGCCAATTTAAGCCCCATATTCGGTATCATAATTCGAAATATTGACGGAATTATGGGTGTTTCTAGGTAGAACGGTCTGCCAGATACGAGCGGTGAGTCGCGGTGTTCGACTCGTACGTACACGACGCGCATATAAGCGGATACTTACTTTCTTTTGCGTTTTTAATGCAACTATCTCTTTCGACTCAAAAGTAAATAAATCTCAGTAACTACCGGACTAATTGTCTTAAAATGTGGACACAATACTTCAGATACATTTTCTACAAAATAGCGAACGATTTTTGCGATACGTTAATTAGTTTTTTAATACTACTTTTTGTTGTTGTCAAATTTCTCTGCGTAAACAGTATTTTATTGACCGTCATTAATTGACCGCCATTTCCTCAAGATATAAAAAAATCCATACGCATCATTATAGCCACAATATTCACGAATAAGAAAATAATTCTTTTTTGGTCAAATGCGCCAATATAGATATCTACTTTCGGTCAGCGACACACTTTCCTCCAGATGACATCTACGTCATTAGCTGTAGCGCCGCCAGTTTTTAATAATAATATTTATATATAATAATATTTAATATATTTAAAATATTTTGATTGTTTAAGCTATCAACTAACATATGGCCAAAAATAAAATATGTTCATTTGATACTTTTGAATTTGTAAATATTTAAAAATAAGCCTATGTTTCGAGCGCTCTGGGTTGCGTGTAGGTTGCGTCTCGCAATATGTGCGACTTGTAGGCGGTGGCTCTGGTTTGATTATTCTTGTTGCTCGATAATTCTTCTTTAGGCGTCTGTCGCGGAAATTTGGAAGACCTCATCGTCTCCGTAATCGATCGTGTTCTAATCTTTTGTATAGCAATCGTGCCTTGGCGAAGGCATTGATGAGATTGTTGTATGAGTCAGAGGCTATTCTAAGTACTGTACTCAAACGGTAATCCATCACCTAAACTAGTCAACGCGAATTCATCTATTCCAATTTTTTTAATTTCGATTAATTCGTTCGTCCTATATTACGAAGAAAAATATGTGATGGTTTGATGTAAGTCCTTTACCTTATCTATATGATCTAAGATGTGTTAGTCTTTTCTTATAAATATATTGCTAAGAGAAAGAGAGAGAGTGAGAGAAAGGAAGAGAGAGAGAGAGAGAGAGAGAGAGAGAGAGAGAGAGAGAGAGTATAAGAGGGAGGAAGCGAGGAAGTAGAAAACATCCACCGATAACGAGATGAGGAACAACTAATTTAGATGCAGAATGATACACGGCCCTATGCCGAAGGCATGGTTTTCGCTGCAGAATTGCACTTTCATCTCTGCCTCCCGTCGTTCTCTCTCCGCTTCTACGAACGAACGCCCCAGCCCCATAACCCTTCACCCCACACCATTTCATCACTTTTCGGCCTCTTTCTCTCTCTCTCTCTCTCTCTCTCTCTCTCTCTCTGTCTCTATATTTACCCAATTTTCATCCTGATATCGCGCCATGTCGACTTCTCGATATTGCAACTCGCCACGATTTTGTTTGGCTACGCTAATAACGTTTTTACGTTTAGCTCCATCTCCTTCCAACTGCGATACTCGCTCGATTGAGTTTTCAGTAACTTTCCGTGTGCTTGTCGTTCTACAATTGATAACACCAACAAATCTGGTTGTTTGAAAAATAATACAAAAAGAAAAAAGGAAGGAGAAAAAAACGAGTTCAATCTATTCAACCGAACAATAATTATATTTTGAGTGCATTTCGAGTTCGTGCGCGTGCGCGTGTGTACGTGTGTACGTACGCAATTGCATGTATATGTACATCGAGTGTGACAAGCCCTATGGTTCATTAAAAACAAATAATAATAATAAATTGCATAAAATCTAAAATACGAAAAATAAAAACCAAATGAGCAAGTTCAATTGTAGTTTTTGACGTTTGTGTAGGGTTACTTCAAAAAAAAAAAAAGATTAAAAATTAAAAGAAAAAGAAATAGAAATAAATAAAGAACAACAATAGTTAATATGTTGTTTCTTTAACCAAACCAATATAGCATTTCCACGCATTACCTTTAAAGATAAGAATAAGATACGAGAGCTGAACGTATCCCAGTTGTTTATAAGTTTACGTTATGCTATACGACGGTAGCACAAAGAAAAAGACAAATACATAGATAAATAGATACAGAGTGGGAAAGGGAGAGGGAGAAAGCATACTCTATGAGGATTTTACGAACGTCAATTTAAAAATGGCACAAGATTTAAATGCCTTACGGTTCTACAATATTAATGTAATAAAATCAATGATTTAAAAGAACAACAGAAACAACGACGACGACAAGAACAATAACAACAACAAGAAAATTTATAAAATATCATAAAAGGACTAATAGAACCTCGCGTTTGACCATAGAATATAGGTATAGTTATCTGTCATGAAAGATTAAGTTGGAAATAAAGAAAAAGTTAGTGAACAGATAAAGAGAGGAGGGGGAATATTGAGAAGCTAGGCCAGATCATTCATCATCTATATTAATGTACCATGACTATCACGACTTTCCTCCCGTGCGACCAATTAACGTTTCTAATTAATCATCGATTCAAATCGTCGACCAAATACCACGTTGCATTTACGATTGAGTATGTATGCGAAGTTAATGATCTCTTGTTTAGGAGAAAAAAGAAAAAATAAAAACGACAGGATAGTTTAGAAAAAAAAAAGAATAATCGACCAGAATATACGTAACCGTATACGAGGTAGAGTAGGTCAAGAAAAGTTTCTAGTTAGGACGAAAGTTTTTGGCTAATCCAGAAAGTTCCAAAGATTATTCCTGAAAATCAATCATCCGGCCCGTCTCTTTATTGAGATTTTTCTCGTCTCACCATTAAATTAATTGGTAAAGGAGGTTGAAGGGGAGAGTTAATTCTCCTCTCACGGCACCTAGCAAACTGGAATGTGGGGCCAGCTTATTATGAGTCAAGCGATAAAAAACGGCTGTCTCTGTCTCTCTCTCTCTCTCTCTCTCTCTCTCTCTCTCTCTCTCTCTCTCTCTCTCTCTCTCCCCTTTCTCTCTATCTGTGAAAATGTATGTTTTGGGGAGAACACGGAAAGGATTTCTGGAACAAGAGACTCTCGAATAAAATCGATCTTCATCGAACGATTAACCCTTTACTTCTTCTTCTTTCTCTTCTTTTTTCTTTCTTTTTCTATTTTCTTTTCTTTCATTTTCATCTCTCTTTCTCCACCTCGTTCTCTCGTTCTCTTTTTTCGGTAATCGATCTCGGCCGTCCATCGTCCAGAGAAACTTTCAACGATCGACCCTTACGAATTTAATAAGCATAAAAGGGGAACGGTCTTAGTTTGAAGTAAAAATTAAAAATCAAAACAGAAAAAAAAGAAGAAAAAAGAATAGAAGAAATAAAATACCAAAAGGAACTGGAATTTGCGCGGACCTTAAAAGGACTTATAAGTATAACTTCTCTTTATTTAAATATCTTCGAAAGATTAGAATGAGTTGGAGAAAAAGAACAGAAAAAGAGAGATAAAGAGAGAGAGATAGAGAGAGAGAGAAAGTGAGAAAGAAAGAGAAAGAAGATTAGTAATGGCGGACGAGAGGGTGAGGATGAGAGAGAGAGATCGATAGTCATAGTGTTATAACGAGTGCAGGAGACATAGGAAACACGGCTATAGTATTATGAAGGTAAACTCGAAAATTACTTTTCTCGTTAAAAGATTAGATATCGATGATCGAATTTTATTATATCACCTTGAACAAGATCATTTTTGTATCGACACGTTAAAGATCTATGATCAGAATTTTTGTTCCAACAAACTATCCTTAATTATCGCAAACTGCATCAACGTATCTGATCGCATTTGCCACGAAAGAGGGAACCGACGAGAATCAATCTTTCTCTTTTCTGAATCTCTCTCTCTCTCTCTCTCTCTCTCTCTCTCTTTCTCTCTCTCTCTCTCTCTCTCTCTCTCTCTTTCTCTCTCTCTCTCTCTCTATTTATCTCTCTTTGTCCCTTTTTGTCTACCTATTCCACCCACTTGAAATTCTTTAATTGCTTTAAATGTAATCCTCATTTATCATTGTTAATCCGAATCATCGAATCAAAGCCATCGGTCTTTGATAAACTTCTTTTTTTTCTATTTTTATCAATTTCTTATTCTCATATTTCTTTTTTCCCGTAAAAAACTGTGATAAATTAGCGAAATTTTTTAGGATTTATACACAGAAAGGTATCCACGTGAAATCGACACAAAATCCTCCATCCTCTCTTTCGCGAAATGCATTTATTTCATCGCGGTCGATCAATGTTATTGAACGTTCAATACCATTTCTTTGTTCTCTTCATTCTATCTAAATGATCTAACAATTTTCGTTTGAAAAATTCTTTTACCGAATATCATCATATTAAAAATCTTTATTTTTATCTTATATCGTGAATTAACTCATTGTAAAATAAATATTTCCAAAATGAAATGCATAAAAAGAATTGTAAAAACAACCTTCGACGCCACGTGTCACGAACACGAGAAACGTTCAACGTTGAAGAACAAGAAAAGAATATAAAAAAATAAACATGATCTACTTCGGACGATAAGAAAATATAGATAAGCGGATGAAGTTCAATCAATTAGTTTCACGAGAGAAAAAACACTCGTGACTCGTTTATTAGTCGGTCATGAACGATTAAAAAACAAAAAACTCTTCATAATTCAATAAAACATATACACAGATAAGCGATACAGATAGAAGAAAAAATGTGAACATGCGTACTCACCAATTGTACTAATGAAACCAACGTGTCTGTCACTACAAAATTTGGATCCTCTTTATGCACGAAGACGATGTAGATAAAATTCGTTGAGCACGAGATTAATATAGAAAATGACAGAGAGAAGAAGTTGAAGGGAAATTATTACTTTGTCTATGTAAGATGATCCTTTTGCTCTTATGATGACCGCTTGATGTAATACGCTCGGTACGGATTG
Source organism: Dolichovespula sylvestris (assembly GCA_918808275.2). NCBI lineage: Eukaryota > Metazoa > Arthropoda > Insecta > Hymenoptera > Vespidae > Dolichovespula > Dolichovespula sylvestris. The sequence goes on from CAKKNJ020000182.1 coordinate 166,954, forward strand.
AAAAAAAATCGTACTCGTCAAATCACGATGTATTTATGCGTTTTTTAAAAGGATATGAAACTATTAATAATAATAATGATGATGATAATAACAATACTAATAGATCACTATATGAGTACACGATAATAAGTTGAATGATTTCTAAGAATTCGGGGAGGAATAAAAGAAAAAATGAAAATCTCAGCTATTTGTCCTTTCGCACGTAGAGATCGAGGACTTTAATAATTTTACAGTAATGGTCCACTAAATGTAGTAAATGAGAAAACGAACGGTGTGTCGTGTCTCGTATGTCGTAACGAAAAAACGGTCCCATTGTATGTCTCTCGAAAAGTTACGCTTTCCTAACCCGAACAACCGTTCACGACGCGTTGTCGCACTCAACTGATTTCCTCTCGTTCGCGCGGATTTCACGAGCGGCCAATCGGATTTAAGACTGCGCTGCGCACCGCACCAACGACGACAATATTCTATCTCTATCTTTCTCTCTCGTAATAGCAGCAAGATAATAGTACTTCTTGAGCACCGTGACGCAGTAAAAAAGGAGAATGGCATCAAGGGTAATAATTATATTTCTCTCTCTCGTAATGGCGGCAAACGAGTTGTACGACGTGTGCACCGTAGCGTAGCTTCAACCACGCAAAGTAGAAAAAAAGGAGAGTAAGCCCGTTCCCGTCATGGAATTAGTTTTAAAAGTTTGGACCTGTTTCTGATTTGAAAACGTATATGTACGAGTAATGGGATTTAAGGGATGAACAACAAAAGGCGTGAGTATATCTACATGAATAATCGCGTTTCTTCATATAGAGTTCAACTTTCATGAGATTTGATGCTTCTTGCATCCTTGTATATCTCCATATTCGGCGAATTCTTTCCGTAAAATCACAACAATGAATGAAAAACATGTTCATTATTTAGTGGAGGAATATCAATTAGAAGTATCTTAGTTATAAATATTATTTTATCGTTTGCGTAAACGTATCGTGTAGATACACAAGAAAATCAGAGAGCCACGGACTGTCTACGATTCGATTGGACGAGAGCTCGTTAAATTTGTAACATGATATCGGATTCTGGTCTTCTCGAGCTAGCAATATTGATTTTATTGTCTTACTCGTGTTTGCAACACATACATGTACAGATTACACCGATTTGTAAGATGAATATTCAACGCACATATAGGTCGCATCAATTGCACAGTTTTGTATAGTTTCGATAATGGAGTGTATCCTGATAAAAAAAAGTTTAGTATTGAATGGGAAATTGTAGGTGATACTTTGATGATAGACGCACCTCCTGTATCACCTTTACTATCAGTTTTTTGTACTAATTTTCAATCTCCACATTTGGCTGAATTTATCAAATATCACGATAAAGAAATATTATAAAATATTTCATTTCACTAGCATTTTTCTATAAACAACTGTAAAGTATTAAATATTCTTGTAATTGATCGTATTATTATGAAAGTGCTGATATATATTTTTGCCATAGTAGGCTCCACTTTGGAGAAAACTGAGGTTCAAAAAAATTGAATGGTTTGATTCTATTAAATTAGATCATCGCAATAAATTTATTATTTGAAGATGATTGAGAATCACGTCAATAACTAACAATAAGATGACATATAATATCTTAGTTCATTTCAGAAATATATTGAAATTACCAACAAATGAAACATTGAACAACATTTTACATCGCACCCGACAATAAATAAACTTACTTATCTGCCGGCAAATATTGTGAATATGTCGGTATAAAATTATACAAAAATACGTAATTTTATGCTTTCACAGCGTAAAATGTATTCAAGTCAAAGGGAATCGTTTCGAATACTATCAAAAATTCATTCTTTGCGCCGATACATATATATCTTAGTCTTTCTTTTTTTCTAAATTCTATGACTTATGTTTAACTTCTCTCCCATTTTGAAAGATAAGTTCATATTGTTGAATTTTTATTTTTACAAAGTATGTAACCATGGTAATAAAATCGTCGGTCAACTCAACAAAACATTCATAGCGTTACGTAATCTGGAAGAAATAATCTTATTCATAATTTTATGATGCTCAGTATATTGTCCTATTCGGATTAAGCGATTTTGTTTCTTTTTATATTTTTTCGTGACCGCGTTAACTGGAAAAATATTTAATATACGAGCGTGTAATAGCTCATTTAATATGAATGGCAGATTAAACGAGTTCTTATTAATTTACTCATTTATGTTATTATATAGAGAAGGTGAAAAGTAGAAAAGCTTTATCGTCAAGAAAAAAATAGAACAGGAGATTGTTGGTTTTACAAATTGTTCGCTTTTTATTATATGCAAGGCAGAATCCTCGATACTCGAAAATATGCAATTCCTACCTTTATGTCAAAAGGAAAAATAGAACAGAATTGAAATAAATACTTCCCTAGTGTTGCACAACATCCGTTTTATCTCTCATTTCTCTCAATCTCTCGCTCTCTCTCTCTCTCTCTCTCTCTCTCTCTTCTCTTTCTCTCTCTCTCTCTCTCTCTCTCTCTCTCTCTCTCTCTCTCTCTCTCTCTCTCTCTCTCTCTCTCTCTCTCTCTCTCTCTCTCTCTCTTAGTCGACCGCGAAGAGCCGATGATGCATCGAGACAGAAACTTTCGTTCCAACTAGAATAGATACATATATATATATATATATATATATATATATATATATATATATACATATATGTATGTATGTATACATATGTATACATGAATATATTTTTGTTGCATATGGAAAAATGTAAGTTAAATATAATTGAAAGTAGAGTTTATGGTAACACATATTAAACACTTACCATTCGCAACAATAGACCGACTGACTGATTGAACGGTTGCTTTCTTTGTATAACCATATTCATTCTCGGAAGATCTTGCGAGGGCAATAATGAAATTAGGAGAGTGAATACAAAGATGCCTAATGTTTAAACGATCCCATGTGTGCCTTTTTTGTTTTGATCGCGTCTAGTCATCTACTTTGATTGTTTATTTATTACTCGACCAGACACATAATTAAAGCTAGATTTTTGACTAAAATAATACTCAAGTTCGAACAAAGGTGACAATATTTTCTTTATGTATGCTCTTTCTTAGCGAGTATTCAACGAGTTACCAAGGGCAGATATTTCTAATAGTAACATATTATCCTTAGGAGAAAGTACTGTGAACAACTGAGGAACGTACGAGTGCGTCAACACAGACTCCTTTCATATATATGTATTGATGGATGCGAGCTAGAAGATCTACGACAAACTGTCTTGTGCCCATGGGAGATTATGGGTTTGTTAATAAAGATGGGATCTATTTGCGGTGTTACCAGTGATGCTAGGAAATAGCAAGAAGAAGAAAGAAGGAGGCCACGAAAAACGAGCCAACGTGGAGAGGGTCGAGGCAACGATCGAAGTTAAAACGAAAAAGCTCTATCGTCATCAGAATAACAGAGGGAATGAAAGAGAAACGACGAAAATCAGAGCTGAATAAAAGGAAGAATGACAGAAATAGAGAAAACTATATAGAAAAACTTGATAAAAAGGATGAAAGAGAAAAAACCAGAGAGGTAGATATATAGATATAGAGAGGAAGAGAAAGAATTACACATTTCTCTTTCATATCTTTCCATCTTCTGACTGTATTTAAGTTAATTGAGATATACGTGAAAACGTAACCTGCTTCGATTAGCATTTCAATAAACATGACTGCATCGGAGGTCTGAGAGAGTCAAGTTTAATACTCCACAAGATGTTTCAAGCTTTGACAGAGGTAATAGCTTGACGTTTAAAAAGGGCATAGTATTCGGGGGTTATCGTAGCAGGAGAGGCAGCTGAAGCCGAATTTGTAACCGTCGTCAACTCATTCTTTCACCCTTCATTTCCAACCTCCACCTACCCTCACTCGTTTTTTTGGTCCCCTTATTTCTTTTACGACGCAGAATCAGATAAGAGAGGAGTATCGTATTTCACTTAAACGGACCTTAGTAATTACCTAGCACCTAGATGAGTCCTTTGCTTATTCGCTTAGACACAGATTAACCTTCCGCGTGATTCTACGATCTTCGAAGGAGACGGTAATGTCATTGGAACTCATGGAAACGTAGTTATCCAAATCCAATACTCTACGGGTAATATTACTATTTTTTCAACCCTCTTCTCTTTTCTTCTTTTTTCTGTTGCTCTCTCTCTCTCTCTCTCTCTCTCTCTCTTTCTACATATATAGATATCTTCCTCTGATCCTCCTCATCATTCTATCTTTCTCACTCTCTGCGTCTATTCCTCCCCAACCGTATATCTCTCCCTATCTCTCATTCTCCAACTCCCATGTGAAATGACGTTATTTTCGAGATGAAAGCAAATTATTTGATAAAAGAGAACGAGTGAAAGAGATAGTGATATATATATATATATATGTATATATATATATATATATATATATATATATATATATATATATATAGAGAGAGAGAGAGAGAGAGAGAGAAAGAAAGAGGGGATGAGAGTGAGAGGGTGAGAAATTAGAAATCATCCTCGTTTTGTTTCGATGAAGAGAAAGTAGGAATGGATCGGAGGACTGGAAGACTCAAGTTTAATATTCAACACAATGTTACCACCTTTATTAGAGGTAGTAGTTTAACGCGATAAAAAGACGTACCGTCTGTTGGTTATCGAAGAAGGAGAGGCAAGCAAAGTCGAGCTTTTAATCGTTGTCAGCTCTCTTTGTCATTTTCTCACACTCTTTCTTCTACCCTCTCTACAACCCTCATCGGACAGTCGCTCTTTTTTTTGGTCCCCTTTATTATTTATATCGCATTCTTTCACAAGTACACACGTGCTTGTACACTGAGGATCGAGAAGTTTCGGATTTCACTTTAACGAATTTTTGTAATTATAATGCCTAGCACCTAGTTAAGTCCTTTGCTAATTTGCTTGAAATTTTTGACTTTGATTAGAGAAAATCGACTTCTCTATTGTAATTCTTGGTTTTACACTCGGTCCGGTGAGAAAAAGTTGGGGTCAGAAATAAGAAATCTGGAGAAAGAAAGAGAGAGCGAGAAAGAGAGAGAGAGAGAGAGAGAGAGAGAGAGAGAGAGAGAGAGAGAGAGAGAGAGTGGGAGAGAAAACGAGAGAACGAGCATGTGTGTTGGTTAATGCGACAACTGGATGAAGTTAAAAAAGATAGAAAGATAAGAATAAGCGTACGTTTAAAAGGAGAAGAAAGAGATCAGATTAAAAGAGACAGGAAGAAAACGGGAGAGAGATAGAAGAGAGAGAGAGAGTGAATAGGGCAGAGTCAGAACATTTTGCGATCTAAGGCATTTCGATCTCGATGAGAAAAAGGTATGGTGCAGTATGAAATAAAATGAGAAGGAAGGAAAGAGCATAAAGATTAAGAGAGAAAAACTTGAAAGAGAAAAGAATAGAGAGATGGAGATAATGTGAGTGAATGATACAAAGAGTGAGAGATAGAGATAGTGTGAACGAATGAGACAAAGAGAGAGAGAGAGAGAGAGAGAGAGAGAGAGAGAGAGAGAGAAAGAGAGAAAGAGAGAGAGAGAGATAAGAATGAGAGGAAATTATCAAAGAGGATCGAGCTAAATAGCCGTGGAAATGTAGTTTTTAAGAGGTTGCGCAGCACTCGAAATTCGAAGTGGCCTGAAAAATTGGCCCGCTTGCGTTTCTCTACTCCCCTTGAGGATTTATGATCGCTCATGTGAGTCCAACCCGAGCATTCTCGTATATCCGTGAAAGCAGTATTCCATCTAACAACAACATGCAAGTGAGAGAGGAATTCGTGATAATAAAAACAACACCTTTTCTTTATCTTTATCTTTCTCTTCTTTGTCTATGTCTGTTTCTCTTTGTTTCTATATCTGTATATATATTTATTTTTTCTACGCACAAGAAAGAGAGAAAGAGAGAGGACACGAACCTTTCATCATACAACGCGCGGAAAAAGATTTCATCGTTGTCACAGAAGGATAGAATTGTTTTATATGCAGGACGTTTTGTTAAAAATCCTTTTTCAAAGTACGTTAACTTGAAGGAATAAAACATTGCGCAGCCCAGAATCGGGTTTTTCACATGAGAATATTTTTCTGTTAGCGCAGTGAAGTTTTCGTGACATCGAAAAAAAAATAAAGAAATAAAATAAAGAAAAGAAATAAAGAAAGACAGAACAAGACATTCGCGACTCGTTAACCGAAAGTTCGCGTTACTAATTTCTTGCTAATGCCAATATTCATTCAGTCTGTAAGAGGAAATGGAAATACATTTTTATCACGACGCTGCAAAACCACCAGGCCGAACAGAAGAAACGAATTCAGCGATTCCCGCTATCTTCTCTTCGTCTCTCCTCTCTCTCTCTCTCTCTCTCTCTCTCTCTCTCTCTCTCTCTTTCTTTCTTTTTATGTGTATCTCTATCTTTATCTCTCTATCTATCTATCGCTCTTTCTCTATATCTTTCTCTCCCTCCTCTCTCTCTCGTACTATAGTATTTTTCTCTTTATTTCGTTTCTGTTCCCTTTAAGTATGTAACCGTGCACTTTTCTCATCGTGAAATTAGTTCTTTGTCGATGAAAAACTTATTTTTATCAAATTTGTCCAGCCCTTTTCCCACTAGATTACTCCGAAACAGATATTCTCTCTCTCTCTCTCTCCCTCTCTCTTTATCTATCTATCTATCTATCTATCTATCTATCTATTTATCTATCTATCTATCTATCTATCTATCTATCTATTTATCTATCTATCTATTTATCTTTGTCTCCCATTTCTTCTCCCTCTTTCTCCCTTCAAAGTTATTACACGATATAACGAATTTGAATTATAATCCGCGTGGCAAATTGCTGAAGAGATGCGTCCACCGCTGTACACACTTCTACATGTATAATACGTGAAAGAAGATCTTCCTCTCCTATTTCTATCATTTTGAGTAGTATTAGTATGTTGGAAGAGAGAGTATATCGGAACATTTTTGTATCGGATACGTAATCCTACGCTCAATGAGTATATATATTATACATGTGTGATATGGAAGAAAGTGAATGAAATATAATTGAAAGTAGAGTTTATTTTAAATAACACAGATTTAACGCTTATCACTCGTAACGATAGACTAACTGCGGTACTCTTAAGGCTGTTCACTCACTCGCTTTCTCTATAAAACTAGACTTTTTATTTTCTTTTCATAAACAAACGCTCCTAACAAAAGACAAATCACGCTTTCTTCGACTGACAATTGGCTTACCTCATACATGCAAACACACATACACACGACAAATTTCTTCTAGAAACTTCCATCCCACATATATATTTCATATATAATATAATATAATATAATATAATATAATATAATATAATATAATATAATATAATATAATATAATATAATATAATATAATATAATATAATATAATATAATATAATATAATATAATATAATACAATATAATATAATATAATATAATATAAGTGTCGTAAAAGTACATATGTAAGATAGATAGTCATTTTACGAACATTCTTAGCAATTTAGAGAAATGTTAACATCCAGTCATAATTTTCAAGCAATGAAAAAAGAAAATGACGATTGATTGTGCTTATCGTCGAGACTGAGAAGGAGACGGACAGAGATGGAGGGTGAGGAAAAGATAGAGAGAAAGATAAAGTGAAAGAGAGTGAAAGAGAAATCCTTCCACGAGTCCTTCCGGCGTTATTACCACGATCATCATAAGCCACCCCTCAACTCTGTTTTCACACGTAATTACGACAGATTTTCGAGCGAAATATATACTCTCTCTCTCTCTCTCTCTCTCTCTCTCTCCCTCTCTCACTCTCTCTCTCTCTCTCTCTCTCTCTCTTCCTTTTCTTTCTTTTATATATAAAGAAAAAAATATTTATAAAGGAAGAAAAGGAAAAGCGTTGGCGTAATTTTCATTAAAATGGGAAATTTATCAAAGAAATTAACTAACATCGACAATTATACCTTTCAACGTTCATTTTCACATCGATCGGAATTTATGCAAACTTACGGCCTCGCTTTCTCGAGTGTACAGAGAGAAGGATAGAGTGAGAGAGAGAGAGAGAGACAGAGAGAGAGAGAGAGACAGAGAGAGAGAGAGACAGAGAGTGAGAGAGAGAGAGAGAGAGAGAGAGAGAGAAATAGAGAGAAAGAGAACGATTATCAATCCACGCATCTACCTCTCAATATTCGGGTATGTGCAATTACGCGGAAAATAATTAATTATTTGTGCATGCGTGACTATTAATATTTAGTTATTATAATGAGAACTACGTAAATATTTACAAATACACACGAAATATTTCATTTGTTAACGATTCGACGATATTCAATTTCTCGCATTCGTGAGTGAAATATCGATGGTCATTAGTATTCTATTATGTAGAAAAATATCAATATATATATATATATACACACATATATCCACCTACATAAAATATCTTTGAAACGAAAGAAGAAAAGCCGATGAAACAAATCATACGATTCCTGTGGAAGATAAGTTTGCAATTACTCCGAAGTGGAAAAGTTGATTAATGCGAGAGCACTATTGTAATGAAAATTTAGTTGATCGATCGTCGCTTGTTAGCCTTCATTCTTTTCTCTCGCTCTCTCTCTCTCTCTCTCTCTCTCTCTCTCTCTCTCTCTCTCACCCCCTCTTTCTCTCTTGGTCTCAGCGCCAAGAAACTTTTTTCCTACATGCTGGCTGATATCACAGATAGACTTCAACCCTTATATTTTCAAAAACTCGTGTACGGTGATAATTATTCTATACGAAGCATTCCGGCAGGATATTCAAGCGTCCTAGCTATGTATGTACGTGGAAAGAGAAGAGAAGAGAAGAGAAAATTGTGATGAAGCGTCTTTTATGCCGGTTACGTTCAGAAAGCAAACTTGCGGTTACCTTTTGACACGGGCCTTCTTGCTTCTGGCCGGTTCTACCAGCTATCATCCCTCTCGCTCACACTCTAACACGCTCTTTCTTACTTCTTCCCCTCGCTCACTGTCTATTTCCTTCTCACGTTCGTTCACTCGCTCTCTGGAGAATCTGTACTTCCCATTTTCTCTCACTCCCTCGCACACACTCTAAACACACCCACTGCTCCAATACTATTTTGCCATTGTCGATCCTTCGGCTATTTATCGTGTTGTGAACGACTCACCTCAAGGTCACGTATTTACTTCTCCCTTCTTAGACATCTTTCTACTTCATACATCCACATTGACGATCTAAAATTTTTCCCCCGTTTATCGATTAAGGAGGAGTTCGGAGATTTGATCGGGGAGATCGAAATTTTGGTGTCCTGTTTGCGTTACTTATTTACATTTCCATACGCTTTTCAACCAAGCGGATGAATCGAGAAATACGTAATAGTGAGCATCTTCGTGTTGACTTTATTCACGTTGACGCAAGATTCTTTTGTATTGATTCATAATATAAACACTTTTAGTATAAGTTCAATTAACTTTTTCGATACTAAACGCTTAGTAAACTACTTCACCATGACATGTCATAATACAGTTTCCGATAAAGCAACGTGTCGAGCAACTCGATTGAATTCAATTGCGTGTATTGTCAGTATTTTAGTGCATAAGTCTACGTGTATTTTATTATTATTTTAGTAAACATTTACTTAATGATTAATATATGAAAACCATTCGTTCGAATCTCTACAGATGGGTACAAAGCAGGGTCGCAATTAAAAGAAAAAGAAAATTGCGGAAATTGAGTATTATACTATTACGAACTGTAAAAGTATGCAATTTAAGAGTCAAAGGCTATATTATTCGTAGAAGCCACTAATTTGTTTTACATATTACATTGATTCATTTTTCTGATTTTATTCATCGAAAGTATAATATTTAAAGAGGCTAATCACTAGTAGAGAGTTAAATCTTTCGTCAAATATTAAAATTTTTTCAATACAACTAATCGCTTATTTCTACGCATAACACAATTACATTTGAAACTTCTTGGTCATATTTTTAAAGTTTATACTTACGATTAACAAAATCCTTATAAATTCTATATTTGTAGAGGAGGAAATAATTAGATTTGAACGAATTGAAAATACATACGTATTACCGATATCTCGTCTATATTGTATATAGACTGGTTGTATAATATTTTGTAGTTCTTTTTTTCCATTTATACCGGCTTATACATACAAGAAATGCACGACGAAAACTATCACATTCCTCGTTGTCACCGACGTCGAAATTGTGACAATGGTTCGGAAAATGAAAGAAAGTAGAATGAAGATTGGCCTAGTAGATACAATGAGAAAAACCCAGGAAAGGTTTAATTCATTAATCAGGATTTTCTCGTCATTTAAAATTTATTTGAAAAAACGATTATAATCTTACTCCTATTGTACAAATACGAGTGTATCTATATACATTATTCATATAAAATTATATAAATAATATGGAACCCATAACGTTAACTTTTCCTTTATACAATTTTCTTCTTTTCATTTGTTTCATATTTATTTTATGGATGTGGTCGAAGTCTTCATTTATCTTACAAGGAGGAAAATCATTGTGTGACCTTGATGTTCAGAAAATTAATCACCATGATATATGGTTAACTTCGTTCAACATCAATTTCTAATTATTTACTGAAAGCTGAGTTTCCCTTGTTATCATTATATTCTACAGATAATAGAAGAATTTTTATTAGTATTGACATGAAAAGAGTAGCTTGGCTAAAGGTGATAGGGGTAGAAAGAATACGTAGTTTAATAATGAGCTATTAGTCTTCCCAGTTTTACTGTTTCTGTGGAAATGTCATATTCTTACTATTTTCTTGCCTTTTGTTGAATATACAAATGAACGCATCTCTTCACGTGATCTGAATAGTATTGATTTCAGATTACCCTGTAGAATTAATCGAATCGTTATTCTATCGATATTTCTGATTGCTTTGTTGATATATATAACGTCGATATATAGATTATTCAGTTGATGCACATAAGTCGGTGTTACAGATTGCTATATTGATTTCTTGTCGATACTTTACATATCTCTTACTATAATATTGTAGATTTTTTGGCTTAATAGATTATTAGATAGCGAAATGCTGCAGATAATGAGCTAATAGATATATTCTGGAATTTCAATGGTCACACTACAGGAAATAGCTTCCATTTCATTTTTCTACAGTTAATTGTATTCATGCGAGAAGTGTCGATGCTATAGGTACATAATTTTTCAATTAGTTTAAGTTAGCTGTTTCCGCTTTATCAAAAAAAAATGTCTTAAAGTTTCACCGTATATAATAACATATAACCGATAAATCGTTTTATTGATAGACACTCGTTATAAGAAAGACAAACAAGGGTAAAATACTAATCTTAGTCGCGACGTTCTCTTATTCAATAATTGAAACACTCTTAGGTCCATGGTAATTGCATTCGTGAGGTCCATTCGATTAACGGTGCCGTTGTTCTATAAATCAAATTTGAAAAATTTTGTCGAATTGTCCAATAATTTAAATATAATATTGTTGCTATAATCGGATAAAATTGCAAGGGATGCGCCGAATATGAGCATCACTTTGTTTACGATATTAAACATTATAATAATATTAAATTTATTATACGTAACTTTACTATCGTGAATAAATTTACGATTATACAATTTATAAGAGAAAAATCTTGTTAAATTCTGTAGGCAAATTGGTTATATTCATTGGTACTTTATCTTTCTTTGATATTAGTTTCTCTTTTGGATGATCAAAAGAATGCTTTATAAAATTTTGAATATCGGTTATATAAATACATATAAGTCCTTTATTTAGCGTAATTGATATATTCGATCCTAAATGTACAATTTTAAAGATTTTTTGATATAAGATCAATAAAAATGTCAAGAATTTTCGTACCTTTTGAAATTGTACAATATGTGAGTTTTAGCTTATTTAAAATTTGGACCAAAGTATCTACTACTTGTGGATTTCAATCTAAGAGTGAATGTTGAGTTTCTTTATTTCGATCTTGTTTCAATAACCGTTATGTTTATGGAGCAATGAGCTGACAGAAAGTAGCCCATATTATCCTTTCTTTACCAAAATGAGATTGCGTTAATCCTGTGCTCTTGTTAATTAATATATCTTCTGTGATAGTTACGCTTCTTGTCGATAGATTTGTTATTACTGGACGTGTAGTGCTTTTTTGCGATACAAATGTTGGTTGGTAATATTTATCGTTAATTTCGTCTCTAGAATCGTAATAACTTATTATGTTCGTTCGCAATTTCGTTTCATGAACTTCTTTAATTGTGGATTTTATGGTGACAATTTGTTTTATAGTGATCAAAAATTTGTTCAATCCTTGATGTTTCTATTTTCTTGGCTATTGGTTTTCATGGACCTGCTTATAATTCTTGTAATGTTCTTTGTTGCATATACTTTCTATTAATTGTACCGTTCGGCATTTTATCATTACTTCACAAAGGCGGTGTTTTGGCTATTTTAATTTAATAGTTTCATCCTTTCTATTATCTGAAATGTGTGATTTAGAGCTTGTTCGATTAGGTGTTTTTATTTTTCGCAATTCCGATATATATTTTTAATATTGAACGTTAATTCTTACTTATTTATTGATGTGCAAATCTTAGAATACTGTGTTGTTGCTAGATTTAACTTTCCTCAAGACGTTTGTCTTTCTTGTCAGAATAACCGTGAAATTGACAATATTCTTCTATCGGTTTGGCAAAGTGTTATTTTGCATCAAAGACATCCATTATTTCCGTGTGATTATTATGCATTAATTTTTACTCGTAGAATTCGTGTTCGATAATTTGAGGATGGTCTCCTAAATTTTAAAAACTATGTCTTTTTCAATATAAAATAAGAAGCTATTATTGATGAAAAATCTCTTATAAATGCTCCTTTTTATCTCATTCTCTTGCCTTCGTAATTTAACCATTAAGATTCGACTTTTCTTCTTAAATGTTATATCTCCAGGTAGTTATACATTATCTATATCCAGTAAGTATATCCAGTATACTTATCCGTGCAACGCTTCTTCGATTACAGATTCGTTGTGGTTATTATTGTCTAATTTAATTCGTTTTCTAAACCATTCACGTCCTTGACTCTAGAAAATGCTTTCTCCAGTTATTTTAATAGCCTTCCTAATGTATTATTGTCTTTTCTCTGACCATCATTGGCAATGGTGAGATGTTTAAGTACTATAAAATAAAATTCACATATAATTATAAACAATTTATACAAAATCTTGTAAGTAAAAATAATAATATACTTCAGAAACTCAAGCACCACATCTGTTCCCTCTTACGTGCGTTCCAAATTATACGGATAATTGAAAAAGACAGAAAGAGAGATCTTTGAACTATTAAATTGTCATCAAAAATGCCGTAAGATCGCCGAATAATAATTCCTCAATCGACATTAAATGACCTCCCAAGTACAATGTGCAAAGCAAAATATCATTTGAAATCAAATTTGTTCCTGCTTAAAATAAACCAATACCAAATCATAAAGCTTTATATAACTCAGAAGCGTATTCAACTTCTTTAGAAAATACTTCTGTTTCTTCGTTTTATGCTGCAAATCCTCCTACCTGTAAAAAAATTGGTCATTATAAAAATTACCGCATTGATCGCCACAGTTGACTTCGGAGACCAAAGTGATCAAATGTTTATAATTGTAACATTTATATTAATAAACATTCACATTTAATGAATATTTAATATCATCACTTATTAGAGAATACTTAGAAATAACATTTTTGTCCCATAGATAAGAATGCTGTCTTACGTAACCATATTTATCATTATTTTGCCATTATTTGATTCAAAAGTATAAAGAAGAAACTACCCTCTATCTCTATTAGAACTATATAATATGTACATACCGGTACAACGTATATACGTGCCAACACAAATGTTGGTCTCAGAAGCATTCCCAAAGTATTCCTTGTAAAATCATTTTCTTTATCTTGTACCTTTTCTGACAATTCACGTATGATATTGCCAACAGATCATGGTGTCCAAATATTTAACGTTGCGATGATTAAGGCGCTCCACAAATAAGTAGTATATTGAATGTAGTGCTACAATCTGCATTGATGAAATTACAAACATGCGGTTGAAACGATCACATCTGATCCTGCATAACAGAGACAACTCACAAAGCTAAGTAAATTTATGTTACATAACAAATTTTATTTAATATCTGTGTGCAGATAAATAAATTTTATATCTATGTTTGTTACTATAATCCAATTTGGTCACAGTATTCTTTGATACATCATTTGTATAAACAGTTGAAGCAAGACAATTGTACTACTTAAAATTTATATACTTTATTATCTGTCTCAAGCAGCTTGAAAACTAAATCCGCTTAAAACATTATATACTTTTTATCAATATTTTCATACTTACTGCAAAGAAATCAATAAATCCCGAATATGTAGATATGGATATTGTGAAAGTGTTTCCATTGCAACTAAGGTCTTTCACTATCTTTTGTTACCTCATTATTTTGTTTAATTGCTTTGCATGTCACTTATTTTACAATTATCCTGAATATATAAGCAGCACCTGTACCTAATTTTCTTCTACTAACTTTATAAATTTTGTAGTTTGCAGTATGGTGAAAGCCACATAGGTGACAACTTGGTGGAGTTTCAATGGATTTTTTTGCTCTCTACAGTTGTATGAGAACCTGTAGTACATTTGTGACACTTGTATTGGCGATTACAGTACTTCTGGGTGTGGCCGTATCTTTGGCATCTTTTGCATTGAACTATTTCTTTCTTTTTTAAGGGTGGTTCAATTTTAACTATAGTATTATTTAGACGACTTATGTTATATACAGTATTATTGTTTGATTTTTGCTTCAAGTCGATATAGAACATTGACAGTGGGTTGTGTGTAACTCTGCATCGAATGTTATTAATATTTATTATCTCATGCCCAAGCATTTGAAATTCGTCCTTTATATCAGCCAAATCAACAGAGTGATGAACGTTGCATGGAACAACATCGAACGACCGTTCTTGTTTCAATTGCAACGTATGAAAACTAGCGTTAAAAGATTTCAATAATCTTGCAATTTTTCTATATGTTTCAGCATCAGCTGGTATGACACGAACCTGGTTATTATTACTTTTAAATTTGTAGCTCTCTTTGTTAACAACTTCGTCCAAGCATCTTGTTAAGGATTGGATATCGATTACGTCATCGAGATAAATTGGAGAGGGGTGACGGAAGAATTTCGGCAAGGGTCGATTTTCTGGCATATCTATCTCCGTGGTTGAATTTAAATTTGAGAATATGTTAGCGATTGGAAGTACTGCTTCTGATCGTGGATCCCCATTATCCCTGCCGTCGCTTCTTGTGGTCGTTTTTTGTTAGTAGGTATAGTTGCATATCTTGGAGAGGTAACTATTTGCCATGGCGGAAACAGCTTTGATATCGGCATACTCTGGTCAAGGATATGCTAAGATCTAGTCTCCATTAGCCTAACCGATTTGAAAAATATTCACTGAAATGGCTTGCTATATTGTATTTATTCTCAATATTCGCCATGTAAACAAAACAACGCGAAATTCAGCTTCGTAAGTCTGTATACTCTGAAAGCTAGAACGCAACTATATTGCTTAAAATCGATATAATTTATTGTTTACTCTTTTTATCAATATTTTCATACTTACTGACAAAGAAATCAATTAATAAGTGCCAAATATGTGGATATAGATATTCCAAAAAGTGTGCCCCTTCCAATTATGGCTTCTTGTTATCTTTTGTTACCTTATTATTCTGTTTATTATTTCGTCATGTCACTTCTTTTACATTTATCTTGAATATTTTTTTTTCTTTATCTCCATTTTTCACTGCAATTTGTTCAAGATGGACATTCTGCAGATACATTTAACACATTGAGTACAGCTCACGAGAAAACTCGTGTTTAGCAAATTGAATGTCATGGACAGATCAAGAGATTCTCGTTTTCATTCTTTTTCGACTCATTCTGCGATTTAAGCAACCAGAGAGAAATGTTTTCATTACTTTACCAGGGTAATGAAGCCGAACACCAATGCACTATGGATTACGCTTTGCCAAATTTCACACTATAAAGTATTATTCAAGTTTATGCAATAAATAATAGTTAAAATATAAAAAATCTTATAACATAAATAGATGTATAAAATATATATACAGTAATATTTAAGAATAATTTATACGAAAATAATACCAAATGCAAATTAGAAATGTGCATATCCACTTCCTATTACTTGCCAAGCGTCAGAAATGTACGAGCTTTGAGAGCAGGTTGACCGTTCAGCGCGCTGTAGGCAATGTGTTAACAATGTGTAGTTATATCATGTAGATGTTCTCTCATTAGAAAAGATCATTACAATAAATAAGAAGAATTGTTTTAACTTATGTTCTAAGGAAATCTTTTGGATATTTCCTATGTAAACTTCTTGGTATATTTTCCAAGTATAACTTCCTTACTGGATCATATGGGTTATTTCTTAGTCTTTCTTTGTATCGAGCACATATGTTGGTTATTTCCTCTTGTACTGATTCGATCTTAAGATCTTTACGGATTTGTTCGTTGCAAATGTATCAGGGAGCGTTAATTATGCTCCTCAGGATAATGGATTGTGTATTGTTCCCAGTTTAGTTATAGGACTCTTTGCTGCTGTTCCTCATATAACGATTCCATATGTCCAAATCGGTTTAATTATAATCTTATATATTAATAGTTTATTTTTCATGTTTAGTTTCAAATTTTTATTTGTAGGCCAGTACATGTTCCTTCTTTCTATATGAATTTGTTCTATTTTATCTTGAATATGTTAGCTGCAACTGTTCCTAATTTTCTCAACCTCTCTTTCCTTGTGATGGATTAGTTACAAAGAATACCCTGAACAAAAAACAACTTAAGATTTTGATATTTATTATCTTTAATGATGATCAATATTAAAAGTAATATACAAACAAGATGACTAGTAACAAAAAAAATATATAGTAACGAAAATACAATTTCTTTTTACTAAAGTTTTTTATAATGATTTAAAAAAGAATAATTACCGTACAGTTAACGGAAAATAGTGTTTTGCTTGTATCGAATAATTTACAATAAAGATATTACGAGTAAAATATTATTTTATGATATATACGTAGATAATATGGTTACGCAAATTATTTTCTTGAATATTGGTATTAACTCAACATAATTGTTACACATAACGAAAGTATATCATTTTATAAAGTCAGAGACTCAAAAGTGTCTATCAATCTACATTTTAAATAAATATTAAATATAAAATTAATGAAATTTAACCTTAAACGTATATTATCAACAGCACCAATATTTCACGGTTTTACACTAAACCGTGTTTTCACGAAAGCTATTAATCAATTTAACTAAAAGCGATCTAAACTTATTAGAATTAATTTCTCGTTTATGGTTGTTTATTCTTTTTTGTTTTTATCAAAGTCACTAGCCCCCATTTTTGAATCTAGAACAGAACGCATTTCTTTTTTTTTATACTCATGTTATTTTTCAGTCTCGATTATTTCTTCCCTTTTTTCGAGATTTAATTTCGCTTTTTCTCTTCCTAGAAATACAAGTCAGAGAATATGAACAAATAACGGTGTAAAACGCGGTTTGGTGTAAATACGCCGATATTCTCCAAAGCCATCTAGCAATGTCTTCTACAAATGCAGTATTGGCGCTAATGAAATACTAGGTGCTTTTCTTATTAAACGTTTAAGGTTAAGTTTCATTAATTTTATATTTAATATTTATTGAAAAAGTAGATTGATAGATACTTTTGAGCCTATAACTTAAAAAATTGATATACTTTCGTTATATGTAACAATTATGTTGAGTTAATACCAATATTCAAGAAAATAATTTGCGTAACCATACTATCTACGTATATTTCATAAAATAATATTTTACTCGTAATATCTTTATTGTAAATTATTCGATACAAGCAAAACACTATTTTCCGTTAACTGCACGGTAATTATTCTTTTTTAAATCATTATAAAAAACTTTAGCAAACAGAAATTGTACTTATGTTACTATATATATATTTTTTTTTATTACTAGTAATCTTGTTTGTATATTATATTGTTAATATTGATCATCGTTAAAGATACTGAATATCAAAATCATAAGTTTGTTTTTTTTCAGGGTATCGTTTCTATCTAATCGGTCAGAAGGAAAGAATAATGTCTTTCAATTCAAAAGAGACTTCAATGCAATGTTTATAATATCTAATAAACAGGAACGCAAACAGGGAAAGATTCTATCAAACATTTATAAAGTTGATCAGATAATATTAGGAATAGGTGCTGTTTATATATTCAAGATAATTGTGGGATAAGTGACATGAGAAGAAATTAAACAAAATAATAAGGTAACAAAAGATAGTGATAGGCCATAATCACAATGGAAAGACTTTTTGAAATATGTATATTCACATATTTCCCAGTTATTGATTTCCTTGAAAGAAAGTATGAAAATATTGATAAAAAATATCGCAAGAGTATGATGTCTGAGGCGCTAAGATTTGAGGGTGAATTTAGGGTTATTGAGTAAAAATAAACAAAATATGTAAAGTGGTTATTTTGTTTTAAAATTAGAATTTTTTGTTAGTTATCCAGAATGACAATTTTGTTCAATTTGAAAAGTAACCGAATTGTAACTGCAATTACTTGGTTGGGGAAGATACAGGAATAACATAGAACTAAGCAGATCAGTAGTCATCGACTATTATAGTTACTGCCTAGAAGTAGCAGAAATCATAGTTTCCAATAGTGAAATATGTCTCGGAGGTAATGAAAGAATGATACAAATTAATGAAACGCAAGTATCATCACGGAAGAATCACAGAGCAGATGACTGTAACTGTTCTGGGACTGTATTGCAAAGAAGATAAAGTCGGTTTATTCTTTCTGGTGAATTTGAAAAGTAAACTAGAGCTTTGGTCTTACATTAACAAGTTTGTTGCTAAAGATTCAACTAAAGTTTGTACAGACAGTGCCAAACATTACGTTGGTATAGAAAAACTATTTGGTGACCGTATTGTTCATTTGGCAATAAACCATAGTGTCCAGAGTAGGCCAGCAAAACAAATCTGAGCAACATAATTAACGACTTGTTAACAAATCGTTGAAACGTGCTATACATTACCCCAGAACACCCACGCTGCTTCAGTGATATATAGCATTGCGTTATTATAAACAGCAATATCTGGAATGAGATTATAAAAATGACCTAGCCTTTCAAATAATGCAGTTCCTTGTTGATATAAAACAGGTATATCCAGGGGTTGTCGATGGAGTAAAACAGTCAGGACTTGAACTGCAAGAGATCGATGAATTTGAATTCGCATCATTCGCAGGCCAAACATCGGATGAAGAACTGTTATCAGAGTGGGATCAATTAGTTTAAAAAAAAGGATGTCATGCACGCGTACACATACACTTGCACACACACATCAGAGAGAAACTGGAGTTGAAAAATATTGCCAAAGTGACCAGCCGCGGATCCTAATCTCTATACACACACCTAGAAAGAAACACTAAAACAGCCTTTATCAGAGCCAGCAATACTTAGCGGGCAATTTCCATGTGGTGTATTCAGTGTAACTCGAATGGTCTGCATGCGCCAATTGGGTCTCTGCCAAATAAGAGAATAACTTTTTATCCTTGAGGTAATACTAAACGAATACTTTTTCAAGCTCCTCCAATCAATTTATTTGTATAATATAATTTGTATATTTGTATAATATCCAATCATGGATTTTTGGCGTATTTCCAATTACCGCTAAAAGCGCTTATAATTCCTTAAGGAAGTCGAAAAGGAAAATTTTGTATTCTTGAAATTCTCATTATTTTGGTTCGAATATCAAGAATCAACGGTCAGAACTTGGCGCCTCGTATATCGTACTAGCCCCAAAAGAATATAATGTTTTAGGCGGATTTAGTTTTCAAGCTGCTTGAGACAGATAATAAAGTATATAAATTTTAAGTAGTACAATTGTCTTGCTTCAACTGTTTATACAAATGATGTATCAAAGAATACTGTGACCAAATTGGATTATAGTAACAAACATAGATATAAAATTTATTTATCTGCACACAGATATTAAATAAAATTTGTTATGTAACATAAATTTACTTAGCTTTGTGAGTTGTCTCTGTTATGCAGGATCAGATGTGATCGTTTCAACCGCATGTTTGTAATTTCATCAATGCAGATTGTAGCACTACATTCAATATACTACTTATTTGTGGAGCGCCTTAATCATCGCAACGTTAAATATTTGGACACCATGATCTGTTGGCAATATCATACGTGAATTGTCAGAAAAGGTACAAGATAAAGAAAATGATTTTACAAGGAATACTTTGGGAATGCTTCTGAGACCAACATTTGTGTTGGCACGTATATACGTTGTACCGGTATGTACATATTATATAGTTCTAATAGAGATAGAGGGTAGTTTCTTCTTTATACTTTTGAATCAAATAATGGCAAAATAATGATAAATATGGTTACGTAAGACAGCATTCTTATCTATGGGACAAAAATGTTATTTCTAAGTATTCTCTAATAAGTGATGATATTAAATATTCATTAAATGTGAATGTTTATTAATATAAATGTTACAATTATAAACATTTGATCACTTTGGTCTCCGAAGTCAACTGTGGCGATCAATGCGGTAATTTTTATAATGACCAATTTTTTTACAGGTAGGAGGATTTGCAGCATAAAACGAAGAAACAGAAGTATTTTCTAAAGAAGTTGAATACGCTTCTGAGTTATATAAAGCTTTATGATTTGGTATTGGTTTATTTCAAGCAGGAACAAATTTGATTTCAAATGATATTTTGCTTTGCACATTGTACTTGGGAGGTCATTTAATGTCGATTGAGGAATTATTATTCGGCGATCTTACGGCATTTTTGATGACAATTTAATAGTTCAAAGATCTCTCTTTCTGTCTTTCTCAATTATCTGTATAATTTGGAACGCACGTAAGAGGGATCAGATGTGGTGCTTGAGTTTCTGAAGTATTTTATTATTTTTCTTACAAGATTTTGTATAAATTGTTTATAATTATATATGAATTTTATTTTATAGTGCTTAAACATGCCACCATTACCAATGATGGTCGGAGGAAAAGAAGAAAGCATTTTCTAGCGAATTGCGAACGAACATAATAAGTTATTACGATCCTGGAGATGAAATTAACGACGAATATTACCATCCAATATAGTAACACAAGAGACATATTATACGACCATTAACAACGAATCTATAGAAAAGAATCGCAACAATTACAGAAGATATATTAATTAACAATAACACAGGAACAATGCAATCACTTTTTAGTAAAGAAAGGTTAATATGGGCTATTTTTTGTCAGCTCATTGCTCCATAAACATAACTGTTATTGAAACAATAATGGCTATGAAATTTTATTGAAGCAATGAAAAAGAAACTTATTCAAAATTCATTTTCATATTGAAATCCACAAATAGGAGATATACTTTGACATAAATTTTAAATAAGCTAAAATTCGCATGGTGTACAATTTCAAAAGATCAGAAAATCTTTGTCACTTTTATGGTCTAACATCAAAAAATTTTTAGAATTGCACATTTGGGATCGAATATATCAATTACGCTAACTGAAGGACTTATGTATATAACTGATTTTTAAAATTTTATGAAGTACTCTGTCATCCAAACGGGAAGCTAGTATCAAAGAAAGATAAAGTACCAATGAATATCCATAATATAATCCAATATATATATATATATTTTTTTCCTAGGCAATTGAATACTAGTGACCATCGATATGTCACTCGCGAAAACAAGAAATTAAGAATCGCCAAATCGTTAACAAACGAAATATTTCGTATGTGTTTATAATTATTTATGTAGTTTTGATTATAATAACTAAATATTAATAGTTACGCATGCATGAATTATTAATTATTTTCCGCGTAATTACACGTATCCAGATGTGTTCAGGTAGGTACGTAAATAGGTAATCGTTCTCTCTCTCTCTCTCTCTCTCTCTCTCTCTCTCTCTCTCTTTCTCTTTCTCTCTACTAGTACACTCGACAAAACGAGTCCGTAAGTTTGCATTAATTCCGATCGATGTGAAAATGAATATTGAAAGATATAATTATCGGTGTTAGTTAATTTTTTTTGATACAGTTTCCATTCTAATGAAAATTACGTTAACGCTTCTCCTTTTTTTCTTTTTTTTTTCTTTATATATAAAAAATGAAAAGAGAGAGAGAGAGAGAGAGAGAGAGAGAGAGAGAGAGAATGGCCGGCTTTTGATAACGGTTTATTCGTGCAACGTAAGAATTCAAATGTTATTTCACTCCTGTCTTAGAACACAATAGGGCGAAAATTTTGTTCAAGGGGTGAAAACGCTGTGTGGGGTCTAGCCAGACCAGCCAGTGCGCTCGAAAAATAGGCTTATTTTTAAAAATCTACAATCTCACAAGTATCGAACGAACATCTTTTTTTTGACCACATGCTAGTTTATAACTTAAACAATCTCTCATACAAAAATTATTAAAAGATATTGAAAAATGATGTCGCTGCAGCTGATGCCGTAGAGTTCTTCCGCCGGAACTCGCGTCACTGACCAAAAGGAAATCTCTGTAATGGTGCATCTCAAAAAATTCGCGAATATTGTGCCTATGAAGTAGCGTACGGATTTTTTTATATCATGAGAAAATTAAGGTCAGTAAACGAAATACTGTTTTCGTATAGAAATTTGACAACAACATAATTAATATAAAATAAACTAATTAACGTATCATAATATACGTACGCTACTTTGTAGGTAATGCATCTGAGAGTATTACGTCCAAATGTCAAGTCAATCAGTCTGGTAGTTTCCGAGATTTCTTTCCGATTAGGTCGGAAAATGTAGTTACAAGTAAAACGCAAAAGAATGTAAGTGTCCGGTTATTTAGGAGATAAAGTGTTTTTTTTGCATACATTTAATCAACTATTCCTGGCCCATATGACGTTTCTTCAGCAGCTGATTGAGCATCTTGAGCATTTTTCTTGTACGATCTGCGAGCTTAGCGAACGTTTTTCGTATTTTCTTGTGCTCGGATCTCCGCGGTCTCACAACACTGTTAGTCGATATTCATGCACAATTCGTAGCAGCAATGCCCAATTTGTCGATGCATTAATTTCATCATCGACAGGATGCTTTTATAGTCATCATTGAAAGTACTGGTATCAACATAAATTGAAATTTCAACCATTCTTGCACCACTCGAACTGGTTTTAGGAGCCATCGACTAAATAACGGAGGAAATAACTGTCGTTATTATTTTGCGTGAGTCTTCTTCATACTTTATTCTTATAAATTGGTCGAATGGCACCTTGGACGATTAGAGATAAACGATTCTCGTACTCTTATTCATCCAAAATGTCGATCGCTTTTGATTTTTGTCAAGAGCATCACGAGTTTTCTCTGGGAGGATAATTTTCATGTTGTGGCTTTTCGTCGGCCCAGATTTCATGGTAAAATGTCGCCAAAATAGCTTTCTTCATTTCGTTTTTGGAATGAGAAGACCTTGAAATAGCAAAACCGTAATATACTATTAGCTCGTTCATTAGCTTATCAGTTAGTTTTCCTCTTGCATCAAGATTTTTGTTCGCTTTTTTTACATTACGAAGTCGTGTGCCCATTCTTTTCTACACAAAACCAATGCATTCTTTTTTGTCACTTTTTCTTCATCATATACGTACAAAAGGACTCAACAGGTATGCGCGCCAAGTACGTACGGGTTGAACCGCGCGACTTACCGCTCGAAACTGACCGACTGTACTACCTAGAAATACCTGAACTCCGTCAATTTTTTTAATTTTAATACCGAATATGGATTAAATTGTTCGTAAAACTTCAAAGCAAATAAAAAAGTGAAAAAATGATTTTTTCAAACTTCTGTGGTGGTCAGACCTCTTAACATCGCTCGCCCGATGGTCGTTGCGTCGCGTCAATATTTTCTATTCGTAATACGAGGAAAGAGGGAGAAAGGTTTACGATTATCAATTAACGCGCCTCATTTCAAACTCCTAGTCCCTCTCTCTTTCTCTCTTTTTTTCTCCCTCATAAATTCTTTTTACTCTTCCTCGTTTTCTATTTCTCCTCAACGAAACCATACTTGGGTATGTCCATTGTTATTTTTTTCTTTTCTCTTATTACCACGTCTTGATTTATGTACATAACTTGTGCGTGTGTGTAGATGTACACACACACACACACACACACATTTATATATTATACGTGTATATATACATAGTTATATATGTAAAATGTGCTTATGCGTAATTGTAAGGCCTATGTGTGTTTGTCTAGTAGTATGCATGGAAAGTGCAACAAACGAGATTCTACAATTTATTGCGAGGCAAGATAGAGCATATCGGCAGATGCAATCGACGAAAGAGCAAAACGATGCGGTCGAAAATCGCTAAAGAAAAATATTTCTTCTCTTCCATCTCTTTGTCTCTTGTTTGGTCAATACCAAAAAGAGAACAAGTAAAAAAAAGGTACAGTAACTTTTTCGTTCTCTCTCTCTCCCTCTGTCTCTTTTATATGTCTTCTTTGCTTTTATTCTTTGATTTTGTTCCGTTCAAGGGAATTATTTGACTGATAATTTATAAGTCCAATGTAATAGTCTTTTTGCATTACAACGATAAAAAAAAAGAGAGAGAGAAGAAAAGAAAAGGAAAAGGAAAAAAGGAACCGATCGCATAGATTCAAAATCGATTCGAATTACTACGACTCAAAATCGATAATGAATACTACACGATGGGAGAATTTTAGATTAAATTAATCTACGTTTTGTGAAATATCGATATCACGTTTTTAAATGTAATACGATCAAAGAATACATTTTCATTTAGATTCGCTATCAATTCACGTTTATATACTTGCATAGAAATAAATACATATGTTTATATAAATATGATTATATATCTATATCATTCTTCCTCTTTTTCTCTTCGGCAAGGATTAATTGAATACCAGACATGTGTCCAGCACAGTATGCTCCGAATCGAAAGAAAGATAATTTCGGATTCTCGTGGCATTCAGTTATTTCTACTGATAGTGCCGCTATTGCTTTTTCGTACTTGCCATCGTACCAGTACCGTAGAATTTATTGTCTTCTTGATCGATGTCGGATTTCAATCCATACATTTCGCGTAACTTTATATATGATATCTCCGTACTGAAATTCCATAGCTCTCTACGTATATATATGTATATACACAACGGGCTACGCGCAAAGATGCTTTGAATGTGTGCATCTATGTATACGCGTACGCAACACAATAGACATAAGATATAGGTAGACATATCCTACACATATTATCTATATACGTTCATCCGTGCAGAATCTATCTATACGAATAGTTGCCGAAGGTACAAGCTCACAGGTACCTATAGGTAAAATAACGACTGATATGTTCAAACGATACTACTGGCAGTATTCAGACGTTTTCTCATTTTATAGATTCGAAAATCAAAGACTATCTTCCTCGCTATCTACTCATATTAATTTTGTCATTTATGCTCTTTTACAGGCGAAGATAAATTAACGAATGTAATCTAAAGCTTCTTTTTTTCTCTTGCACTCTCTCTCTCTCTCTCTCTCTCTCTCTCTCTCTCTTCCTCCCTCGCACACACATATACACATGCAGATGTATACTTAGACGCACATGCACCCATGCACACATGCGTATGTTTATTTAGTAACTTGCTCAGGAAGTAACAAACAATTTTGATGATTACCGGTAAAATAACAGCGATCAATTGTCATAATTGACCATCACGAAACATCTGAGTGCTTGCCCACACGGTTGAAAGCAAAGTGGCTCGTTTAGTTCCGACTTAATTGGCGGCTTTAAAATTTCACCTCGGCTAGAACGCTGGTACGACTCACTTTGTCGTGATCGAAGTGTTGCCAATTTAAAAGCTTGTCCGAAACTCTTAGAAGATTCAAAACTCGATGATGGCACGAAACGCGAGGGAGATCGTTCGAAGAAGATAGAAGTAAATGTACTGTACACGCAAGGAAACACGAAAGAAGAATAGAATTGAGAGAGAGATAGAGAGAAAATATAACTCATACTAATTAATAGTAGTAACAAAATAAATGTCAACCAAACAGGAAAATTGAATTTCTCTGTATTTATTTGTCTGTATATTTATTGAGATCGAAAAAAGGAAGATTTATTTCTTATATCAAATTATATATTTTTATTTTTATTTCAAATAGAATTGAGAAAAAAGAAAGGAAAACAAAACATACATCCCCCTTCGATCTCAATAAATGTATAGACAAATAAAAAGAAATTCAATATTTCGTTTGATCGACGAGACCTAGTATTGGTTTAAATCGAGTGAGAGAAAAAGAAAGTAGAGAGAGAGAGAGAGAGAGAGAGAGAGAGAGAGAGAGAGAGACAGAGAAAGAGACAGATAGACGGAAAGCATAGGAAGTTGAAGGATGATGACGGTACTATTTGTCTCTGTCTTCCCACAAATTTGATTTCTACCACGAAAAAGAAAATGATTTCTACCAACGAAAAATTGTTGATTAATGAATATGGGGTTAAAAGTACACAGGGTTTCTTCCTACGTATCTACTTGGTCAAATAAACGAGCTGTTATATTACATGCTTTTTAATAAACTGTCTGCTATATAAAGTATGTATTTATGTATTTGTACACATTTTTGAAGGAAAACTCAAAATATTAAACGAAATTATTTACGGTATAAAAAAGTCTAATTATCAATACATTGTTATTTTATTAAAATTTCTACAAAATATAATGTATAAGAGTATAATGTTCCGTTAATATCAGATTGATGAGACAATACTTGGGCTAGTTGAAAAACTACTTCATTTGATTTAACTATATGACATGACATCGTGCACTTGTGATATTGTTGACCCGAAAGACATACTTAATTGCATAACATTAAACACGACTTTAGATTGCTACAGCACGTAAATTAGATAAATGGAATAAAAAATAATTACAAATATGATAATTATAATAATTAATAAACGCAGAATTGTTCCAAAATTTCTCATTCAAGATAGAAAGTTCTTTTCCTTCCAACATTCTATTGTACTTAAAAATATACTAGATGTCGTGCACATATTCAAAAATTCTATCCAATTTTACAAATATCAATTATGTTTTAAACTAGAAATTCTAAGAAAGAATTCGTTGAATTGTATCTTTGTGTACAATTTATAAGCTTGCTTACCTCGCTCACTATAATTTTGAATAATCTGAAAAATTATATATTTCGTATTTGGAAAATTCATCAATAGTGTTTATAACTGATAGAAAAGACTTTCAATTATTTTAATGCGTGTTGCTAGCAGAATTCGATAAAATTTTCGTTGAGATCGCATTTTTTCTCGTGACTTAACTCGTGTATTAAATATCTCGCGAGTTAAAAAAAAATAAAATGAGCAATAAAATAAGAAGAAAAAGATTATAATGATGACAATAATGGAGACAACGACAAAGATGAATCATTTACAAGCCGACGAGAACAAATACGAATAAGTAGGCGAAAGAGACGCCTCGGCAAACGGAAATTCCGTTCGACGAAATCCTCTCTATGCTCTTGACGCAGATATTTATATTTATATATTTTTTCTAACGGTATATTTTGCACAGAGTAATCTCGATGCTCGGACGGCATCATACAAATCGTACGCTTCATCGACGTAATCTCGTCGTTCTTGTAGCGAAGATTCTAAAGCCAAGCAGGATACCAATGCAGTTCACAATCACAAACCAATGAGTTGTCTATGTGAAATAATAACAGAGATAAAGTCATAATTCATAGTATTAGTTCGTATTTCTTATATATTTTATGAGTCATATATGCGAATTCATCTCGTAATGATAGTTTCTTTTATAATTTAATATTTTGACGAAGTCTTAATATCTTACTGTGAAGTCAATAAAATTTTCTACGTCTGAAATCAGAATTATTCATCGAGTTTTTCTCATTTCATAACAGTCGGTATGTTGCAATGTATCGACGGTCCTTTCTGTCACTTCCTTTGGTGTGTGGGTACGTTTATTCTTCTGCAAACTGAGCGTTTCCAAAGAGTTCAGACAAAGCCGTATAAGAACGTATATTGTTGGCTCTTATATCCAGGTGACACAAATGATGGAGTCGTCTCATATACACTTGTGTTGTAGGTGTGTGATTTGTATAAGCGATACGCCATGTGTACCACCTATCATTCATAAATTCACGCTTGTGGAATGCTTTGCCGTATTACTACCGTCTTCAAGCAATGGCGTTGGAAATACAAATTTCTTTCAAAAAAGAACTACGTAATTTTTTGCAAAAATGGAGAGACCGTGTTCTATTTCAAACATTAAAGAAAACTGAACGCTCTTACAATACCGTTTAAAGTCTGCTGAAGTGAGAAAGTAAATTTACTTTTCAAGGAAAAGTTTAGAAGCAATTCAATTATACTCACCTTCAAGGCCGATAAATGCGTCTGGATCTAAATGAATGATTTCATTTCCGTCAAGTTCCGAAGAATTAAATTGCAACAAATGGAAAAACGCACAAGCCGATAAAGTGCGATTATTATTATGCGTCAATTTTAACAAATCGAAACTTTTCAATCCTGCATAAAATTCGCACATCAATATTAATTCTACCATCTCCTTAAGCAAGTAACTAAATTAATTACTATATTTCATCGTGTAATATTTTTTGAAGAAAATAGAACAGAACTCTCAGAGAAAGTAGCAGTTTAATTTGTATTAAACTTTCTTTCGTGATATAATTTTATCTGGATTATACAAATAACGTTAAAATTTTGTATTTGACGTCTAATTTTGTATTTGATCGTAGATACGGATGAGACAGTGATTAATCAAAAATCAATCAAATCCATTAGCTTACCTGGGAAATTACCTTCCCTGATTGAATGTATTTTATTCTCTTGCATCTTCAGTTTCTTCATATATCCAACATGGTGAGAGCATATGTTGGTATGCTCGCTAATTCATTCCCTCCCAAATTGAAATGTTTTAATTTTCGACTGTTAGCATAATTTGCATTACGATTAAAACACGTCCAGTCACGTTGGAATAAAGTAGTAATAAATAAATTGAAATATCGTATTTGTCGAGTCCGTTGAATGCGTCCGCTTCTATAAAGGATACCTCATTTCCGTAGAAAGTGACAATTTCAAGCGTGTCAAGGCATTCGAAAGCTTAGGCATGAAGGCCATTTATCTTATTGTGATTGAGATTTACAATAATCAGATGATAAAAATATCTCAACGCAATCGATGTAACGGTTGCTAAATAATTTTGAGAAATGTTCAACTGCGTCAATTTGTTTCCTCGAACAATGATTAAAAATATTAATACTTAATAGGATTTATAAAGTTCAAATCATCGTTTAATCTTTCAATCATTACCAGTAGATATTTCTCTTAAAACCTCTAACCTAATTCTATTAGCGACAATAGAGCAAATTTGTTATTTCATGAAAGTACTCTATAGTTTTCTGCCGCCTCAACCATCTAATACGACTCCTTCTCTTCTCCCTTTTCCCATGGCTTACAAGTTAGTACGCTCAGGATAAACGCTGGACATTACGCAAATTTGTGATAGTAAGACGTACCGTTTCGCTATGATAAGATTATAAAGCGTCGACACAATGCACAACTATATCGCGTGTTGATTGGGTCGAGTGGAGTCGTAAGGAGTGTAGTAGGGTAAGGAACCAACGCAGCACAATCGGCACTACCACCACCTACCTATCACTCTCTCCCTCCCTCTCTCCCTCTCACACTCTCTCTCTCTCTCTCTCTCTTTGTCTTTTGACTGTCTGCTTTTCTTTCTCTCTTCATCTATTTATATATCCATTTCTTTTTCATTTCTTCGGAGAATCAAGACGTCTTACGTTTCTCTACCTTTACCAAACTTATATACATATCTATATAGAGTATGTAGGTGCGTAGGACAGGACGGATTTGCTAGAGTCCCGCGCCACTGTAGTAACACCGAAAATACTCTCATATATATATAGTTCGTGAAGGAAAAGAAAATTTCTTTTTTCTACAGCAATACAGAGATTATCGAATGTTATGTTTAATTTGAACCGTTGAAAAAAATTGTCTCCGAGCAAAATGTTACAATAGAACGATACATATTTGTATCACTTTTTAAATATATACCCCAGTTTTCTGACAAGCATTCTTAATTTCAATATGACCGAAACTTACATACTTTCGTATACACATGCGAAAGTGTAATACATATACATTCATACATATACATCCATACAGATACATATATGTCCATCTTGCTTGTAAGTTAATGACAAGCACATCGTCGTTATGCCGAACCCAGAAACAAAGTGCTTTTAATCCGAAAGTTGATAATTTATTATTTTCCTTCCATTCATCCGTTCTGACAAAAGAAAAAACACAAAAAGAATAAAAGTATCATGTCCTCATAAGCATTTCTTTTTATTCCCGCGAATAAAAATTCTCTCTTTTTCTCTTTGCTCTCCCTTTCGTTCTTTCCACTCGTTGCTTCTCTCTCTCTCTCTCTCTCTCTCTCTCTCTCTCTCTCTCACTTCTCTATCTTTCTCCTGCTTTCCTTTCAACGCTTTACAATCTCCTTTGCATATCCGATACGTCCATCTCTCAGTCTCTCTCTCTCTTTTTCTATCGCTCTCACTCTCGCTCTTCGTATAACGTTTGAGCCCTTATTACCATCCTTACCCTTCTACCTTCTCGTTCTCTTTTTTTCTTTCTCTCTTAAAGACTAACGTGTCTCGCTATTTATCTTACTCTCTGAATACGAGTTCTGTGCCATGAGTACTCTCTAGACCTTAGCAATGTTCTCCAGTACCTCATTTAATTTTTCCACCAAAGTTCACGATCTGCTTTGCTAAATGCCGTTGTGTCCAGGACTTCGAAAGAGAGGTCATTTTTAAAAATGTTATTTTCTCATTTCGTTCGAGGAAAGATTAAGAAAGATCGTGGGAAAATTTTCAAAGCAACGCTTTCTAAGAAAGATCGCTTGAAATGATCAATTAACGTTTTCGAATGGCAAAAGAATAAGAGACTTGCACGGACATAAGTAGGAGTAAGAGAATGAAAGGTCGATGATAACGGGAAAAAAAGCGGAAGAAGAATAGGAGGACAACGATGTGGACGAGGATGAATTAACGATAAATATAGATTTTCTACTTCCTTAATGAACTTATTTTGACCAGTCCACGTTATTCTCTTGTTAAATAGATTAAAGCCGTACACGTATTTATTATTGTTTTTTAATTTATGTACTTATTCATTTTTTCTTTTTCAAATAAATCCAATCTCATGCGCTCTCTCGTAGATACGTACATATGCGGCAACAATTTGATTGCAATATCGATCCAAAGAGTATATATATCGTGCGCGTTACGTAAGATTTGTAAAGGTAGAAGGAAAAGAATAAAAGGAAAAGAAGGAAAATGGGCACAGAAAACATGAAATCACAGAAATACACAGAAATCAGGTAAAATCGTAATGAAAAAAAGGGCGAGAGAGAGAGAGAGAGAGAGAGAGAGAGAGAGAGAGAGAGAGAGAACAAGAATCGTGGCTGGATCACTGACCGTCTTTTTTCTTGCGATTATACGCCGTTGTATAACGTCATCCCTTGAAAACGGAACGTTATTAATCCGCACATTTTAACTTATCGAAAAACGGCAAAGCAATGCGGTTTTCCGTTTGCAACGTTTGTTCTAATTCAGTCATTGATTCTATATGAACTTCTCTTCCTACATTCATATTACTAACGTTTAAGAATGTTAATATCACTTAATGAATTTCTAACTATACGAATCAATGTTAAGAATTATTCGTCATGCGTGTCGTTGTCGTCGTCGTCGTCGTGTCGTTGTCGTTTTCAGTTCATCGAACGACCACGAAAAGAGCAAGATTGATTCATAGATTCATTTGAATCACGATTCTGCTTTCTATTGTTAGCAACAATAACCTTTTAAGTAAGTAGGAGCCATATTTAAATTACTTTCAAGCTCGTTCACTTGTTCGCTCGCTCGTATGTTGACATATGTAGTATCTCACTTACAATCGAATACACCGATAAAAACATGATTTATTCTTATAATAATACATACAGTAAGTAAGAGAATTCGGAAATACAATACAGAGCTATCGTAGCTGTTAAGAACATAACTGGAGGAATAATACGAAAATTAAATATGTTTATTAAGTGATTTTTTTTTCCTGTACGAAACTACTTATGACGTAAAATGAATATTACGATGATATGAATTTGATTTACTTAAACGTTCGATAACTTCTGACCTTATTCGATATAAATAATCAATTATTTAACATAACTTATTCCTAAGTTTTCCGATAATGTGTGTGTGTGTGCGCGCGCGTGTGTGTGGAATGGAAGATTCCAGCGTCGGTAATTGTATATGAGTAAAAACGTATGAGACAAGCCGATCGACAATTTTAAACAAAACACGAAGTTCTAGAGAAGGTAGTATGTAGGTTATGTGTAACCGAGCTAATCGGCAGCCGATCAAAAGAATGGTGTATTTTCGGAAGAAAGTGCGTAGAAAACCAGCGTCAGAGAGATAGCCGATCTAAAGAATAGCCTGTCCTTGGGAGAAAATATGCAGAGGACATCAGAGAAGTACAGATTAAAGTATGATCTGTTCTTGGAGAGAAGTGCGTTGGTTTATAGGAGTGCGGCATCAGAAAGATAAGCGACGAATAATAACTAAAGGGTAGTAGAAATTACTGAATAATAAGTACTGATATACAGTGACTCACGAAAGTATTTGAACACTTGCCATGAAATACTTTATTAATTATAATAAGTGTATTATAGAACACTTATCGAAGTATTATTAACATATTATTAACATTGGAGATATGTCTCTCTAGATTATATAGGTATAGTTTCAAGCAAATCGAAATATATATACAATAGTTATGATTTATTTCTTACAAATATAAAGATTGCTGAAGCCACAAAAAGTATTTGAACAGGTAACTTTTGAGCCTTTAATATTTACTAGTACTACCTTTGGCACGAATAACACCTTGCAAGCGATTATGCATACTCTTTACTAATTTTTCTGTAACACTTGGTGATATGGAACTCCATATTTCGAGTATTTTGTCTTTTAAACTTGTTTTTGATTTTATATTAAATTTTTGTAATTCTTTTCCTATTATTTCCCATAGATGTTCAATTGGGTTAATATCAGGGCTTTATGGTGGCGTGACTAACATGCGAGGGGTATTGTATATAATCCATTCCTTAACAATTCCTGCGGTATGTTTAGGATCATTATCTTGTTGAAAGTAAAAATATTCGTAAATACCCAATTTTCTTGCACTTTCCTCTAAATTTTGTTTCAAAATGTTCAAATATTTGTATTTATCTATTGTTCCTTCTAAGAAAATCAAATACACGGTACCACCTGCTGCCATACACCCCCAGATCATAATTGAGCCACACTCGTGTTTTACCGTAGCACACAAGTTCTACACTTCCATCTCTGTATTTGCTCGTCTCAAAGACGTTAAATTTCGATTAATCTGAAAATATTACTTTATTCCATAAAGAATCATCTTTGCTAATAAATTCTTCGGAGAATATAATCTTTTCTTCTTATTATTATCACGAATGTATGGCTTCTTTCTGGGAACCCTGGTATGAAAATCATTTTTACGTAGTACTCTTTTACATAATTCTGGATGTACATCTTTCTTGAAGTTCTGGTTAACTATCGTTGCAAGTTCTGTAGCAGGAATCTTTGGATTTTTTTTTTATTTTACGGATCAAAGCTCTTTCTTCTCGTTCCGTTAATTTCTTTGGTAGACCTGAGCGGTATTTATTTTTTTATAATTCCTTTAAATTTCGATTTTTTAATAATGTAATGTATCGTAGATCTATTTATATTTAATAATTTACTTATTTCACCGTATGTCTTTCCTTCTTTGTGCCACTTGACAATTAATATTCTCTTACTTTCAAAAATTTCAGGTCTTTTCGGATACATGATCAATATCGTAATATTTCACCACGAATACTGGAATGTGACTAACAAATGTACATAAAACAACAACTAACGACAATTAATGTTTACAATTAGTACCGGGAAAACTTTGTTTACATTAATTCTTGACCTTATAGTTCGATGTGTTCAAATACTTTTGTGGCTTCAGCAATCGTTAAGTTTGTAAGAGATAAATCATAACTATTTTATATATATTTCGATTTGCTTGAAACTATACCTATATAATCTAGAGAGTCGTACCTCCATCCAATGTTAATAATATGTCGGTAAGTGTTCTACAATATACTTATTATAATTAATAAAGTATTTCATGGCAAGCGTTCAAATACTTTCGTGAGTCACTGTAAGTGGGGATGTAAAGACTACGAGTTAAGGAAATAACAGGGGATCGGGCAGTCTTGAATCGACCGATGAAAAGAAACACATAATTGAGAAAAGAGTAACGACAGAGTAAAGAGTAAAGCGTTGAGTTTGGAGAAGTCCAGGAAGGGAGCTAAGCCCGTAGGCGAACAATGTGTGCGAGAGACACTAGTATTTTAGTATTAATGACTTAGCTGTAGTGCTTTATTTGTTATATTTGTTAATAAAACGCTTTTTACTGTAAGAGCAGTGTGTCGAATTCTATCTCACACGTTGAATTACGAAAAATTTCCTACATATATACATATATATTGCTTTGAGCTGGCTTGGAGAAGTTCGTAGTAAACTTGAAACTAAAAGGCCGTTTCTAAGCACCCAGGAGAGTGATAGAAAACAACGGGTTGTCAGTTGTTTTTAAAGGGAACTAGGCCTGAGAAGACGTGTCTCGCGGACGTCTGGATAAATATTTACATATTTTTATTAAGACGATTAATTTGTTATTGTTCTTGATTAATTATTATTATTCACCATTTATAAAGTTCTTTTTCATTGAAACGTGTGATTGAGTGTATCAATATATATATATATATATATATATATATATATATATATAAATATATATATATTTGTAATATCCGAGAGGTTTCAAGAAGTCACTTAAGCAAGAGTTTAATGTGAGCGTTTTCTTTTCGTTTTGAAATAATATTCTGTTTTAGAGCAAGAGCGTTTATTCCTCGTTTCGAGATTTTGTTTTGTTTAAAACGAGAACATTTTGTCGAGAGTAGCTTTAAGAGGTTCAAAGAGTTAATACGTGTTTGTTCCCTCTGTTCATATTTCACAAATAAACCTATATTTATCGTTACATCTTCCTAGCTCAAACCTAATTAATTCTATCTTAATATAATTTCTACAATTTTGGGGGCTCGTCCGGGATCGAGCTAGGACAACGTGTGAAATATAACGAAAAAAGGCGTCTATCGTTAGTGTGATCTACGACGACGTGTGTTCCGAGTCAGAGTTGAATAATTCGAGTGAGCCAGCGGTTCGTTTAGAAGACGTGCGCGTTCCGACAGTTTACAAGAATATTCAAGATTGTCGACAATTTAGCCAGTGATAAGACGGAATCCTTGGTGCAAGACGAGTCGATAATTGTGAGATAAAGACGTAAAAAGAAATAGACGATTAACAATGACGGGACTGACACGTGAACTCGAGGCTCTCACAGTTGCTGAGTTTAGAGCTATTTTTAAGAATAAAGGACTAGCTGTAGGAGGAACAAAGGCTGAGCTTCTTGAACGATTAGAAGCAAATCGCATAAGTGAAGCGTTTCTACCTTCAGGTTTTGACGAATGCAGTGAACAACAAAGTGACACAGGTGATAGTGGTGCTGTATCGATGGTTTTACATCGAGAAATTGAGTTAGTAAGACGTGGAAAAGAATTAATGGCGCGAGACCTTGCAATAGCCAAGCGAGAGCTCGAAATTTTACAACGTTTCCAGGTTAAAGAACAAGCTGCAGAAGAGACGAGCAGAGGGGAACAGAGCGTACCCCTTACACCAATTGTGTCGATTAGAACGGCGGTAGTGCCGACTTCTGCAAAAGTGAATGTGACAACAATAGCGGATCTTTTGAGTAATTTCGACAGGAGTTTAGATAACTTTGAGACATGGGACAGATAGATGTCTTTCTTAAAGACGGCCTACAATTTAGATGATAATATGACAAAAATTCTTATTGAAATGAGATTAAAGGGAAGAGCACTCGATTGGTTTCACTCAAAGCCCGAATTTATTGAAATGATATCTAATAATTTGCTAGTTGCACTCAAGGTCATGTTCCATCATAAACCAAATAGAATAATGTTACGACGAAGTTTTGAAGACCGTGTGTGGAAGAAGAATGAGTCATTTCATGATCATGTTCATGAAAAAGTTATCCTAACAAATCGTATTGCGGTAAGTGATGAAGACATCGTTGGATATATTGTTGAAGAAATTGCAGATCCTCACCTGCGAGGCATAGCACGCGTCCAACGTTTTACTTCTAGAGAATCAATCTTGGCAGCATTTGAAGAAATCACGCTACGTGATAATAACGGTGCATCGGCGAACAGAGACACAAAGACAAATTAATAAGTTTCACGAAAGTAAGCGCAAGAATGATAACCGTGAGGAAGATGTGAAAACTGCGACGGGTGAAAAGAAAGAATCCGGTGATGAAGAAAGAATAATTAAACGATGTTATAATTGCGGTAAGAAATCTCACGTCAGTGGTACGTGTCCTGACAGAAACAAAAACCGAAATGTTTTGGTTGCGATGAATATGGGCATAAAATGTTGGATTGTCCTAAAAAGGAAAAAGCCGAGACCAATTGCATAGTAGCATCGTCGATGTCGAATAAACACAACGTAGACGTAAAAATAAATAACATTCTAATACCAGCGATTCTTGACGGTCATGCGCGCAGATGAATTTATTAGAATCGGAGCACCTAAATTAATTGACAAAAGAATTCCATTCAGCGGTGTGGGAACCGAGTCGAATACAACATTGGGAAAGTTTAACACGACGTGTTAAATGAATATGATAAATTATTAGAGGAGTTACGTGACAATGAAATACTTGTTAATAATATGCAAAGTAAAGTCGACCAGTTGGTTATACCAACACCTAATAAATAGGGTTATGAAATTTTATTGGCTAGAAACAGAAAAAGGAAACGCGACTTTTAGCCGATATATTACGGTTAAATGTATTATTTTTATGTTTACAAATGATATATGGAGGCAATGAGATGAAACGAGAAGATGGAAACAGAACGAACGAGCATGAGCTTTGACTTGGCACAAAATTTAATTCTACTATACTGCTCGTTCGCGGTTATTGCGCTTATGTTTGCTCGACGATAATGTAGTTATGGAATTTACATTTATAAGATTTTATTTGTCGTTAATGATCCTACGCTTATTTTCTACTTCATTTATCTTCGATGTTCTAAGTATATTTTTCTTTATTATACCTATATCTACTATGTATCGAATTTAATGGACAGTTCGTTGATCTTCTTTGCTATTATCGTTAATTATCACGTTTCGTGTATGTGTCAAACATCTGCTACTAGGCGATACACTCTCGTCGTGATTCGACCGAACGGTTGAGTTGAATTGACCTACGACGGATCTGGGAATCGAAGGAAAATAATTTCGTTCTTATTGATAAACAATTCTGTCGCTTGCTCGATGCATGAGTCACAGAAAATATTCTATTTGCAGGATCACCGAACGTGTTTGTTTTTTTCTTACTTCCTCGCTCTCTCTCTCTCTCTCTCTCTCTGTATTCTTTCTTAACTCGCCCTGTACCATTCAGATCACGTTCGAACGATATTACTTTTCCGTTAAAACGATCTTGTGAAGAACGTCTAAGAGATATAACTTTCGACGCCACGTGTCACAAGCAAGAGAAACAGTCAACGTTGAAGAAGAGGAAAAGAACATAAAAAAAAACATGCTCAATTTCCGACGGTAAGCGAATAAAGTTTAATCACTTTCTTCCACGAGAGAAAATACACTTGTGTCGATCGGTCACTAACGACTAATAAACGAAAAATCTTGAAAATCCAATGAAACATAAACAGATAAACGATAGAGAGATGAGCATGTATTCACCAATTCTACTAATGAAACCAACGTGTTTGTCACTGCAAACTTTGGGTCCTCTCTTTGTAGGAGGACGATATAGGGAAAATTCGTTGAGCACGAGATTGATACAGAAGAAGACAGAGAGAAGACGTCGAAGAAAAATTATCACTTTGTCGACGTAAGATGATAATCCTTTTGCTCTTGTGATGACGGCTTGATGTAATACGTACGGTACGGATCGAAAAAGAACCGTGCTCGTTAAAACACGATGTATTTACGTGTTTTTAGAAAGAGATACGATACTAATAATGATAATGATATGCGAT
The DNA here is from genome assembly GCA_918808275.2 of Dolichovespula sylvestris. Lineage (NCBI taxonomy): Eukaryota > Metazoa > Arthropoda > Insecta > Hymenoptera > Vespidae > Dolichovespula > Dolichovespula sylvestris. Next base: position 205,470 of record CAKKNJ020000182.1, read on the forward strand.
CGCGGTGATACGTTGAATGATTTTTAAAAATACAGCGGAGAATAAAAAAAAAATGAATATCTCAGCTGTTTGTCCGTTCGCACGTAGAGATCGAGGACTATAATAATTATATAGTAATGGTCCACAAAATATAGTAAAAGAGAAAACGAACGGGTTGTCGTGTGTCGTAACGAATAAACGATCCCACTGTATGTCTGTCGAGAAGCCGCGCTTTGCTAACTTGAACAACCGTTCAGAACAAGGTATCGCAGTTAACTGATCTCCGCTCGTTCGCGTGGATTTTTCGAGCGGTCAATCGGTGTCGTGCCGACGACGCCAATATTCTGTGTTTATCTTTCTCTCTCGAAGCAGTGGCAAGAGTGTTGAAACCCGTAAGTACCGCAACTTAGCTTCATACCTGCGACGCAGGAAAAAAAGGAGAGTAGCACTTTTTTTTATTCTAGTTCATACTCTTTCTCTTTATTTCTCCATCTTTTTCTCCTTCTATTTTTGTTTGTTCTTTTTTCTCCTTTCCTCTTCTCTCTCTATCGTCTATTCTCCATCTGTTTATCACATTCATTCTCTCTCTCTCTCTCTCTCTCTCTCTCTCTCTCTCTCTCTCTCTCTCGCTCTCTTTCTCTCTCTCTTTCTCTTTAAATTTTGTACTAGAATAGAAGTCCTACATTTCGGGTAGAGAGATTTTTTAAACGCCCGTGTGAAAATCTAAATCAAAATCTCCTAACAATGGACAATTTTGAATCAATAGTACGCATATTAATAGATAGTACATGTATGTGATCTGGCTAAGGTGCTCTAATGTTGTTAAGAATATTCTAATGTTTAATTATTAGTTAATTATATTTCATGTACCTTATACATTGGTTAGTTAGTAAAATAATCTGAATTATTAATTATTCTCATTTGAGTTTGTGATTTATATTTGTCGAAAGATTAAATTAAATTCTAAAGAAATTTTTTTTTCCCATAACGTCTGGTAAAGGGAGAACTTGGCACACATCTTGGTGTGCTCGTTTCAGCTCCATGTGCACCAAAATTTGTGACTGTATTTTAACGTAGAACTTGATTTTAATAAAATAAAATTATGATTTTAATTGAACATTGGGAAAGAAAATACAAAAAAATTGTTACTCGACTTTAATAATATAAAAGCATAAAATATGGAACAATTCTATTCGCGTACGGGTGGCAATGTGGGATCGGGGACGGAATGTTACATTGTTTCAATTTCTTAAATCTACTCCATTACACCTATCACTATAAGAGCAATTTGAGTGACAACATGATAAAATTAAAATATGACTAAGAGCCATTCTCCAAAAATTCCGAGGAACCTTCGAAAATAACTCAATAGCCTAATAGATGCACTCTTGAGCCACAGTTTGGGGGGGGGGGACTTCTTTGACATATAGCTTCTTCTTTGCTTCGTGCCCTAACCACTACTTGATAACTACCATTAATTCCCAAAAACTAAAGTGGTCCTTTATTCTAAAACGTGTAAGAAAACTGATAAATCTAACGCAATTTCAACGCTACCCTGAAAAGAACAATCGAGAAATCATAGGAAGAACAACGAGAATTAACATAATAATTGCTGAAGATCCTGTGCCTAGAGCCTACGAGCTGTGATTCAACAAGTTGCTTTGTCTTTTATCAATGACTCTACTCTACATTTCTCTTTAAAAGCAATGCCTCTATTGAGATTTTTCTTTTACCAGTTCAAAGTGATTAAATATTTATTTAATAGTTATTTAAAAATACGCAGCAAACCCTTGGACGCTTCTTATTATCAGCGAATATTATGATTATTATAAGAAATTCTTGGACAGTTGCGCTTGCAATCCAGAGACTATCAATCGCGAATGCCTTTTTGCTTATTCTTTATTAGAACTCGTGAATATCCATTCTTTCTCGCGTGAGAAAATATTTAAAAGTGTTTTAAAATATTCAAAATCTCAAGTAATTATAAACATGTTTGAACAAGAAGACCTTATCCTGATCTAATGAATAAATCAAAATACAAGAAACCTAACAAATTTACTAGTGGTCACTCTATGTTCTTTGACTAATTAATTACAACCAATCACTCGTGCCGAATCAGACTTTTCGTTCTATACATAATCAGAGTGTCTTAAAAATTCACTTACTAGTTAAGAAGTTCTGTGAAGGCTCCAAAACACTCGTCCGCCATGATACTTGCAGCGGAGATATTCTGGGAGACCATCGTTGTTTACTTGTCAGAGTACAAAAGAGAACTGATCCGGTAATCGTCAAAGTCAATAAAAAGAACCATATATGTTAATATAAGAAGTGACCAACGATCCTGGGATAAAAATGTTTAAATATTGGAATTTTATATTAAAATTATTTTAAGTTTCTCGCGTATTACCGTCTTTTTAAAGTTTGAACTGTAAAAATATCGTTTAAATAATTATAAAATAATCGAAAGTATTAATTATTTAAGCAAGCAAATATAAACGTAGATAGTTTACTTGTTGTGAAACGAAAGGACACTGACACGAGAACTGTCTAAGTCGTTTACACATTTGGTTTATTTACGGTTACTTACTTACAATGATTAAAACTTTAAAATTTTTATTTGACGAATGCGTATACGAGTAAAATAAAATTATGATAAAGGAGTGTATTTTAAATTTTATAATGTTTAAACATTAATTATATTTTGTTTCTACATGTATGTTTTACATTATTATTTATATATTTTATATTTATTATTTAAGCCATTTTCTTTGAAACTGTTGTAAGTCCACTTTCCGCAAAGACATAATATTCAGTTCAAAAATTATACTACGTAATTTCTCTACTTCATTTTTATATTTGTAACAACATTGTTAATGACATAAAAATTTTCGTTTGTTCATTGGAATTTTGATACTTCTCCGGTTTATTGTAGAGTATAAAACTCAGAAGTGTTTTGATTTCCTGAAAAAGTAATAAAATAATAAAAATTTCATAAAAAAATTGATTTGATTGAATTGAAATCCCATATTTAATATTTTATAAATGTATGATTTTCACATTTTGTTGAGTTTGAAAGTAGTATAAGCCCCTTTGAGGACATCAAAAGTATAAATTTCTTTTCATTAGTACTTTAAAAACGATCACACTATAAACTTAAATCAATTTAATATTTAAAAAATCTAAAATGATTGTATTAAAATATACCAATATTTTTCAAACCATTAGAATACAAACCCTTAAATATCTCCATATAATATAAAATGGACTTACATCACTTTCAAAGAAGACGACTCGTTTATATAATTGAAAATAAATTATATATAATAATTCATAATAAATCTTGATTCATAATTCGAATAAATAAGAAACACATGTTGTTTCTACATGTTCGGCTGATTTGGTTCCTGTCCAGCATCATTCATTTTCCGATCTGAAAGTACGTAAAGAAATATCGATCATCAATTAAATAAGTTTAATCGAATAATATCGAATAAATTCAATAACAAAGGAAAATTTAGAACCTGCTTCGGTATATAACTCTCCGAAACGATCCGGTACATCGGAGATACCGGTCTCAGCATGACTACCTCGGATATCCGGTAGTGCATTTCTCCTGCCTGTTCTCCTTGTTGATTTGAATGCCTTTGCATTTTTGTTGTTGTCTTTGTTGCTTCCGGTTGTACTTTTCGAGTCCGATTGGCTTGGCGATAACATATTCAAAACTGAAAACGATCCATTACCGTTATCTAATCTTCTCTCTCTCACTTTCTCTCTCACACTCACACACTCTCTCTCTCTCTCTCTCTCTCTCTCTCTCTCTCTCTCTCTTTAATATCCAGAAAATCAATTTATAGATTATATATGTATATGTACCATGTAAATGTTCGTTAAAACACAATATTATTTTATTTTTTAAATTATTATCACAATAAAAGAGAAAGGAACCAAAAGGAAATATAGGCAAAATAAAACGACTATCACGGTTTTAATGAAGACAGAAAATCACCAAATAAAGACCGCATGTTGATCGTGTTATTATTTACTACGAAGAAACCTTTTTGTACAGGCGCAAAATATTTAAAGACATTATTTTTTTACATGGTAAAAAATACAGTAGTAAATAAATTCTTTGGCTTTCCGTTATTTTATAATACTATTCTGTTATTATATAGTATCTTTCTATTATTCATCTGTTCTTTTCATACGCAAAAAAAAGTATCATTGTGTATGTAAAATATTCACATATATTCTAAATACAATTAATTGTAAAATACGACTAAATCGTTATTCTGTCATCGTAAAATATTAAGTGTGTAATCCATGTCATAATTTATGTAAATTTCAGATTTGTACATTTATTCAAACGAAAATTCTTCTTGAGTAATCACGTAACATGAAATTTTCAAAGTATATCAATATGGTATCATTTGTATAATGGTATTTACATTCGTACAATAAAAGTCGAGGAATAATAAGAGATATATGTGGAAAATGAATAAATGCGAAAAAAGACTATTGAAAGTTTGCAGGTGGAGTGATACTCTTTCTTTCCAATTATTACTTCCAATTTACTTCCAATTATTTCTGACTGTACTTTTCCTGGAAAAACCGATAAACGTATACATATGTATTTACGCCATATATTATAATGTTTCGGAAGATAACGTTTCACGGTGATTTCGACGACGCACGGTCACGTAAAAGTCACGTTTATTAGATCGACCTAATAGATCTTTCAAGCGATTATCATTTTATATGTTATAATTTATACTCACTTTCATAATTTCATAAAGAACTTTTATTCGTCACTTATGTTCATAAATAGAAACTATCGCACTGAAATCTACGACTCTACGTCTGGTATTATCATTAACAAAACGACTCATATGACTGTAGATTCAGAGGGTTACTAAACTAAACTTTTAATTTATCAAATGATATCTGATCGCGCGTCTAGCAACGTTTAGCTTTTCAGGAAACCTTTATCTTAACTTAGATTCATATTGAGAGACGAACGTGTATGTGCATGTGTGTGTGTGTTTATATATATATATATATATATATATATATATATATATATATATCATGGAAGAGGTATACAAGAACACATAACTCCATAATAGCAGCAACGTATGATGGTTTTTAAATTAATAATATAATAGCTTTTTTCATACATATTCCCTTTCTCTTATTGTACAAATGTAAATACCATTGTTCAAATGATACCATATTGATATATATTGAAAATTTCACGTTACGTTCAGCGATTACTCAAGAGTAATTTTCATTCGAATAAATTTAAAAATCTGATATTTACATGAATTATAAGATGAATTACACACATAAATGTGTACCATCTTATGTTAGTTGATATTTCTTAGACGCGCGCATTCGTCGTAATAATTTCTATAAGAAAGAAGTAAAAAGATTTCCTTTTTTACACACCTATCAAATCGATATATAAGAAGAAGGTTCAGAACGATTCTATCAAGTATAAAAGAAGAATGAAAAAAAAAATAGAAAAAAATTTACGAGATATAACGTAATTGATATTCTAAATAAATTAAAAAAATAAATATAAAAATAATGCAAATATTAGAAAAAGAAATTATAGAAATACCTTTGACTCGAATGAAGTGTTTTCTTCGATATTCTTTAAATATCGAGCAACCGGATATGGCTACAGTTGTTGAGGAAGTTTCACAATCTTGCGAAGATCGTCGTAGCTTCTCCTGTAGAAGATATTTTTCATCTTAATATGTGGAGTATTTGTTTTATGAAATAATAATTCCTATTTGATGAGCAACATAATATGTTATATTGAACGATTAGAAATAAGAAGAAAGAAAATATAATCGATAACGTAAGTTCCATCGAGTCCTCATCGAAAGAATAAAAGAGAATTTCAGTTTACGTTTAAGGATAGAAAATTCTCGGAGAAACATGTTTTCAACGCTAGAACTCTTGGAACTATAATGAGAGAAAATACGATTATGAATAGTGTGAGGATTGAACGTTTGCATTGCCAGAGATCTTCGGATTTTCAAGTTGGATGATAATGAAAAGAAAAATGTAAATGGAAATGTTATATTTCTATCCTATCGCAAACAAAAGTTTCCCATTTAAAATTAATATGTATTACGTTTACAAGCGCTTTGATCAAAGAGATCGTTATATGCAGAAAATATATATATCAGTTTAGTATATATATTTTTGTTTTTTATTTTATAGTTCGTTTCCGTCGACATTATAATGATATCAAGCGTACAATAATAAAAAGAATCAAGTTCTTTACTTATACATGGGAGGAAAGCGGTAGTATATAGATTTCTTCGTTATCGGCGATTAGTTTTCGTAATGACACTAATACATGCGTATATATTTTATTACGAGGAAAGAAAACAGTAATGCTCTCTGCTTTAAGAAGTAAAAAATAATATCCAAGCATCCTGATTTTATCGTTTAATATACATACCCGTACTAAAGAAAAAACATTTGTATCTTCATTCTTTGCCATTAAATAATTTCAATAATCTTTCGCTATTTTCAGCTGTAATACTTACAGTTATCTAGTTTGCCTATCGACTATAATTACGGTATAATCACTAATACGCACACAATTTGGAAATTGTCTCGTTTCTCGAAAACCGAAGAATCCCGATAAATCGTTTTATTTTACGATTGTAACATACACACAAATGAGAAAAAAAATAACCTGTGACACGATATCGAATAAAAATACATTAGAATTATTTTTCACAGAAAGGAACGCGTAGTCTCTTATAACCTAGTTACTTAGCAATGCAGAGAAAACAAATGGAAATTAAGTATATAATACCATTTGTAAAAAATATTTCGATGAATACAAATATATTAATTCGATCAGTTCTTTCATAATTTCGTAATTTTGTTTTTCTTTAATACAAAGAGAAAGAAAGAGAGTGAGAGAGAGAGAGAGAGAGAGAGAGAGAGAGAGCGAGAGAAGGGAAATGAAGAGAAAGAAAATGTTAATCGCATGGCATATATTCCTTACATTTTACGCACGTGCTCTTTTTGACAGAAGTTAAAGAATTTATTTGCTTAAATCGTACCAAACGATGTATTGTTCCCATCCCGACGCTGACGTCGATGATGACGATGACGATGACGATGATGGTGACGATGAAGATGATAATGACGACGACGATGATGACGATGACGATGACACTGACGATGACGATGACACTGACGATTACGATGACGATAGTGATGATAACGATGATAGCAAAACGACGACGACGACGACGACGACGACGACGATTATGATTATAGCGAATACGAAACGATAACGACGACATTCACGACGGTGACAACGACGCAACGACGATCCCTGTTTAACTACCCTCTTACTACTTTGTCTAAACAAAGGTAAAAAAAACTGAACAGTTTTCAATAAATTTCAAAATGATAACACACGAAATATAGGGTATGAAATATAGGTTAAGAAAGCGAGCGCAATATTAGAGGGACGAATATAAAGAAAGATCTTGGAAAAATAAAATAAAACTGAGATAAATCGAGCAAAGTGTGTAACACGTACAGTATGGATCGAGAAAAAACCGTGGGCGTTAAAACACGATGTATTTATGCGTTTTTAAAAGAGATATGATACTAATAATAATGATGATGATGATAACAATACTAATAAATCACTATATGCTACGTGATATTAAGTTGAATGATTTCTAAGAATTCAGGGAAGAAGAAAAGAAAAAATGTCCGTTTGCACAGAAATCGTGGACTATAATAATTAATGATCTACAAAATGTAGTAACAGAGAAAACGAACGATGTGTCGTGTTTTGTGTGTCGTAACGAAAAAACGATCCCATTGTATGTCTGTCGAAAAGTCGCGCTTTGCTAACCTGAACAACCGTCCAGCTCCAGTGTTATTACTCAACTGGTCTCCGCTCGTTCGCGCGGATTTCTCGAGCGGCCAATCGGACTTGAGACTGCGCGGCAAACCGCGTCGATGACGCCAATATTCTATCTATATTTTTCTCTCTCGTTGCAGCAGTAAGGGAATTGTACCTCCTGAGCACCGTGACGCAGGAAAAAAAGAGAGTGGCACAGGGGTAATAATTATTTGGATACGAATATCCTTCGTTACTTCTCCTATAGACTCTTCCCATCCTTTTTATTCCTCCCTCTTTTTTTCTTCTATTCCTGATTGTTCTTTTTTCTCCATTTCTCTCATTCTCTCTATCGTCCATTCTCCATTTTTCTTTCACATTCTCTCTCTCTCTCTCTCTCTCTCTCTCTCTCTCTCTCTCTCTTTCTCTCTCCCTTTCTCTCTATTTCTCTCTCTCTCTCTCTTTTTCTCTCTCCCTTTCTCTGTCTCTCTCTCTCTCTCTCTCTCTCTCTGTCTTTTGTAGTAGAATAGAAGTCATTTTGCACTTCAGATAGAAAAATTCTTTAATCCCATGTGTAAAAATTTAAATCCAATTCCTCTAACCAGAGACAATTTTAAATCGATAGTATATATATCAGTAGATAATATATGTATATGATCTTCGGAATGTTGCTAAGAATGTTCTAGTGTTTAAATATTAGTTAATTATATTTTTTATATTTTGTACATTAATTAAGAAAATAATCTAATTTATTAATTATTCTCAGTTCGTGATTTATATTTGTTGAATGAATAAATTAAATTATTTTATATCGATCGTCTGTTACTATCGTTGTAATGATAGTAAGAATATCCTATTGTTAAAATATTATTTAGTCATGTTGCATGCATTCTCTATTTGTAATAACTATAAAGTTGATTATCTTTTTCGTTATTAATACTATCACGAATAAATCTATGTCCCTGTAAACGTCATTTTTAACTATCTTTAACTTGTCATATTCCATAACTCAATGAATAATATAATATAATATAATATATATATATATATATATATATATATATACATATATATACATATAAGAGAAAATATGTTTATCTCAAAGCCACTTGTAAATAAAATTAATGAACTTTCTACGTTAAGTAATTAGTGGTCTGGCTATTCTCGTAGGTCGAATGTTCGTATTTCGCTTTATTAACTATAAGAGTCAATCAACATGGTGAAAATATACCAATTACTGGAAATAATGTAATTGCAATGAAAATACCAGCCACTACTTCGATGTAGTTGTCATTGAAAATTAATATAGTTCAGTAGCAATCCTGTAATTAAGAAAGAAATATTATCATTCCAAGATATTTCTATATTATTACAACTATTTTACTAAATTTCCTTAATAATACCTCGGTGTATGTGTCATTAGGATCAAAAGTATTACAGTTCTAAGCAACATGATATAGGAATAATGGATAGATTCTGAGACAACCAATCGGTACTGTTTTTGTTTCTGCAGCAATGTAAATACAATATGTTAAAAATAGAAATTACTTATGTTACGTAGTAAAAATCCTTTGTTCAAGTACACACAAAAAGCGTAAATCAAAATAACAGCAGCGAATTCCAACAATGCTGTCCTAAGAAAGCTTCGTACTGCGAGTTAAACGAAATATTTATTTGACACATTATTTTATTCCTTTCTCTTTTCCTTTTCTTTTTTATTGAAAGTAAAATATTGTTACTGTTTACCAGGTAGATCAAAGCCAGACGTACATTATTTTACTTTTAAGTTGCATAATAGGAAGTATGTTTGTATAGAAATGTAATAATAAAAAGAACTAAATTAGTAACGTAAGAACTAACTCTGGAAAGAAAAGTAAGGTAATTATATAATGAAGATAATATAATCTCATTATCAAATTGTGTACTATGGTTTGATGAGAGGAGAACAAGCGAAAAATTCTTTTCCGTTACTAAATTTCTTACCTTCAGGAAAAATAATTTTACATATACACATACGTGCGCAAGCATGCGCGTATGCGCACACAGGGAGAGAGAGATTATTAAAACTGGTAACATAAAACGATCTCAAAATATATGTGGGGGAACGTATTACGAATGGATAACAATATCATTTATTTAATCCTTTTTGAAAATCGGCGGCTGGAAATTCAATCTACGCTGACATTTATTTCATATGAATCTCTATATATTTCAAATACATGAATATAAGAATGTGATGAATATTGGAAAAAGCATTTTGACCTGTATAACTTGTATTGATTAAATCCTTATTTTAAATTGATGGAATAACAATAACACGATGACGTATACGTAGAAGCAATATTTCTCGTATCATTCAAAAGTGCTCAGTCCTCCTGAGACGTGTAATACAGGTGGCAGAAAGGGTATGGAAATTTAGGAGGCTTCATTTGGTCCATTTTTCTTTCGATTCACGGTACCACAGATTATCGAAGATATCGCAAATATATACGTGCTTTACCTATCGTCTTCATTCTTACTCTTTCTCTCTTTCTTTTCCACGCGTTCGTCTAAATGTATTGAAACGTTGAAATAATTCAGCATGTATGAAATTAAAGTAACACCTAAATTAACGATTTTCAGATCTAAAATTATTAACATGTTTTGTGGAGGGTCAAAAACTACATCGATTAATGTATTCAAAATTAGTTTTGTTAAAAAAAGTGCAAATGTTGAAAACATCATTTACGCCATCAATGAGAACAGGAGTAATTCCTGACCAATTTTAATTAAAAAGGTATCATTTTAAAAACGGAAGTTTAATTTAGGATATACGTTTTCCGAACTTTTGAAAAAGTTTTTTATTTGTGCATAAAATACACTCGAGAAAATACCATTATGTAATACAATTATAAACAATATATATATGTATATGTATATATATCTTTATACATATATACATAATACGCGCACGTGCGCGCGCGCGCGTTTGTGTATGTTATGTATCTATGTTAACATTAAAAAAATTATTAGTAAAAAAAAAAATACAAACAAATTAATATACATGTGTATATATATGTTTATAGCGATAGTGTTCTAAAGATATATTCACGTCATATTTAAATCTGTATATGGTAGTCGTAAACATTACTTTGGTAAATACTTGCATTTTTTTAATTTCTAAAAATATATGAATATTTTTAATTTTATCTCTTTAAAACAAAATATTGTGATTTAACCTAATATTTCGTTTTTTACATCAGAGTTTTACTACACATAAATATATACGCTCATTCAAGTAAATTTATTAAACATTATATTAAAATATATTATATAATTTCTTTAAACAATCTAATAACAGAGAAAGGAATATAGGTTTTAGACTGATTCAATTTCGTGTACGTGTGTGGGTACGTGCACACACATATATTTCTATATCATTTTTATTAATTATTTAATAATATGTGTGAGTATCAAATGCTGTATTTTGATTGATGTACAAATTGTCATAATTTCCTCTATACGTTTTTAAAATAATCATGCAAACGAATAATTTTCAATACATATAAATTAAATATTCTTTTTCTTGTTATAGCCCCTTTATAAACTATCTAAGAATTCTATCAATACATTCAAGTGAAGGCAATGACTTGAAATAATTTTTCAACTGTGTCTTTAAAGACCGTTAATTTATCTTCAATTTTTTTCTTAGTACTATGGTCTTCATCCAAAAATACGAGATACCAGGTTTGGTTTTCTGTACCACTTATTGTAATAGCAACACAATTCGCTTCTTTTTTGCATACACGTGCACGTTTCCTCAAGAAAAAGCATACATATATCGATTATCTATATTGTCAACTGAATACATTCATTTTTGACATGAATTCACCATTAGTAGCTCACGATGCTAGAAGATCCCAATAACATCTTTAAAAAAGTCACAATACCTTAAGTATTACAATTTCATGCATCAATATATGTATATATAAATAAATACTTATTTAATTTATAAAAGTATAATCTGGGAATAGACGAAAAATCGATGAGTTCAAAATAAAACTATTGAGCGAAACGTGAAACGAATTACCGAGAGAAAATACAGTAATAAATTTGAAAACATTAATAATATGAATGGAACCATTATTGAAAATATAATTATTTACGTTTCACTCTTGGAATTATCTAACTTTGAAAATTTTACATGGTCTCTCTTGCCGACGCATATTCAGACTACTTATATAATATGTATATACGTGATGAGGAATATATTATAACACGAACATAATAAAATGATAATTGATTGTATCAGGAGAAAAGTTTCGCATGCGAAAACCTCTGTATAAACGAGTATTAATCATCTAAGTTAAACGTATCCGTTGAGCCAGTAGACGTATGTGAAAATGAATTAAGGATCAGAATGTTTGTATTATTCACGTGCTTCAATCAAAATAAATCTGTTCTTGTTACCGAATTTACTGGACGGGAGATGATCTGTGGCGGTATTATAAATTTGGAGAAAGAGAGGGGGGGAGTTATTTGTTTTTTACTATTACTATTATTTTTTTACTATTACTATATATTTACTATTAATTTTCACCTCGAATAATGTCGTGTAAAAAAAAATAACAGAGAGAAAGAGAGAGAGAGAGAGAGAGAGAAGATCCATTCGATTGGCTTGGTTTACGTCAGAACACCAACATAGCTCCATGAGATGGACTGGTAACTATAAATAGGCCGTGGAGGAGGATGATGATGAGCATGAGGTGTTGGAAGAGGCGGGTGAGGAAGAGGCGGAGACGTTGGCGAAGGTGGAAGAGGAGGATAAAGAGAAGGAGGAGTAGGAGGGCGTGGAGGAAGAGGATGGGGTAGGATCGCCGGGCCTTTGCTTGTTTAATAGAGGCGTGTCAGTTCCTCCCATGATGAGAAACCAAGTCGCCGTTTATCCATTCCCTTCCTCCTGTCTCAAGCTTTTTCAACCTCTTGCCAGTCAATAAACCTTTAACTATTTTTCATGGTTCTCTTACCCGCGGATACGCCAACCTTACGGCCGTCTTTCACCCTATCCAGTGAGCATTCGACTCTCTTTCTCTCTTTATATATATATATATATGTATATATTTAATTTTCTCTCTTATATATATATATATATATATATATATATATATATATATATATATCTTACTATTCTCTGTCCTTTCTTTTCGCTACCCTGTCGTACACACCTCCCTATATGCCAGTATCTACATATAGATTTTCTCTCTCTCGAGGCTTTTCGTGAAAGTTCAAAAAATCATTTCAAGGATCACTTCTCTCTCTCTCTCTCTCTCTCTCTCTCTCTCTCTCTCTCAATATGTTCCTTTTTCTTCTCGTAGCCAATGTCGTAATTAGTAAGAAAACGCGTGGAAGATGAGACGTGATATATCGTACACAACACAGGCAAGGACAGATCGATGCGTAATAAATATAATTTTATATGTATGTATGTATGAATGAATGTATATATGTATGTATATATGTACGTTGGCAACTCTCTTACATCGAGGCATCCGTTGTCATAATTGATAATACCATTTAGCGAATTATGAATTGATACGGTATATATCAATCGTAAATGTTGTTGCGATATTAATAATCATGAACGATTCGTTTCCCCGTGCACCTATATTTTCCGTATGCGTGTTCATTAATGTAAATATGTAATTCTTACAAATTAAACCAACAATAATATACACGTTTCCATATGTTCGTATACGAAGTCTAACATCGACGTTACTTGTAACATTAATCATTAGTTTACGATTCATTCCATGTAGTATAGATATCTAAATTTCTGTATGCGTCTATGTTCATTCCAATAACTCTTATAAGCCAAATTAAATGATATACATCCTTGCGATATATTAATTATACGTAATCTAACATTAATACGCTTGCAATATTAATCATTTATAATTATTTATTCTATATAGTTATTTACATTCGTATATGTATTGATTTGTTTTATTTTATTAATCTTACGATCGATAATACGAGGAAAGAAATTAAATACCTCTTATTTATAAGACGCTACCTGCACCGACAGCTCGTGTTAGACTGAGAACACTTTGAAACGAACGTCACGTATTTATATGTTTAGAATTAGAAATCAAAACAGTTGAACATAAATCTTGTCTTATCCCTTTATCAAAACAAAGAGACAGACAGAAATCGATCTTCCTAAAATAATACGCAGTATCGTAACATTCTCTAATCAGAAAAATCCTACTATTGGTCTCACGTAAAGAAGAGAATTCTTTTTTCGATTCATCGTTAAAGGATTCATTAAAAAGGATAAAGGAAAAGAGAGGAAGAAGAAAAAAAGAAATTTGTGCGTGATGTTCGTAAAGACGCGAAGGAGATCATCTTCTGTTCATAATGCTTGAACTCATGCAAAATCTCTGAATCGCTCTTATCGGGTATATCTTGGATGATGTGCCACATCAGTTCTTTTTTCTCTTATTAAGAGTTGGTTTTCCCAAGATGACTTTCTGATGGATGTATTCAGAAAACGATTCCATTACTTTCGACTTATGCTCCTCGAAACGCATTCGCGTCGCGAACACGTCCTCGGAGTGAAGTATCCTTTTTAGCTGGCGTAGTAGATTGTCTGCCAATAATAATGCATACTCGGTAGTAAATTGATACCATTGTCGATCGCTTCTCGTTAGTCGTAATGCAATGAGTAATCAGAGTTCTGCATCGGTTAGATCGAAATTGGTCCGAATAACTTGAACTTTACTTTCTCAGATCTCATACCTTGTCATTCCATCGTAGCAGCCTAGCGTTTCTTTCATCGGAACGTTGACGAACTCTCCTCTTAATGGCATGCTTCTTACGGGTGTCTCTTGGACTAGCTGTTCCATAACACGACTCATTATACCCATCATCTCCAGGAGTTGCAGCTACATGGCTTGTAACTCTTTCACTCGTGCTTCGGTATCGGAACGTCAAAACGTCGTTTCATTTTCCTCTGTCTGTATCGTATGTATCGCGGCTTTTTCTTTGTCGGTCTGAGTACAGCCCTCGACACTTATCATCGATGCTGTCCAGCCGCTGAACGGATCTGCTTCGTGAAGTTTAGCTATAAGCTCAATCTTCTTTACTTATGTAGGCAAATTCTATCTCTTTAGAATAGTTTTACCTCCTCTATCTTGAAATCTTTTGGTGAACGATTCATGTCACTCTTATGATACTCGGTTTACTTTTACACTATTCACTGCACGATACTTTATACCGAGTTTCGCGCGTCCGTATCTGTTTCTACTCCGGATAAGCCACCAAAATATATAGGATATTTTTTGTAACCTAACCAGGAACTTGAATCACTTACTCTTATAGTTAACAATTATTTTATTAACTAATATATTATAATGGTATAATTGTTTCCTCTTTACTCTTTACTCTTAGATCTTTCTACTCAATACCGCCTTCAGTCCTCTTTTCGCTTTGTTGGTTTACTTTAGATCGCCTTCAGTCCCTTTTTCTTTTTGCTTGGTTTACTCAAGACTGCCCTCCGTTGTTTTTTTTTCAAGTCTTCACGACGCTTTTTTTATCCCCACTCATATCCGTCGACAAGCATTCGATCGCCTTTTGTTCTATTTGTTGCTTATCTAACTCGCGCTGTAGTTCCATTTCATTTTTACTCTCAATATATCAGTCACCCATCTTCCTTTCGTGAATGAACGCACCTCACAGAGAGCAGATCATATTCCAATGTATTGGTTTTAAAAGTTCAAAAGTTTTTTGTGCTAATTACTGTGTGCTATATGGTAGTATATAAAAAATGTCCGATCAAGCAGACGTTTAACGTGTAGAGACACGTGCGTACAAAGGAGAAATGTAATGAAGAAAAAAAAAATAACTGGGGAAAGTAAGTACTATTTTGAACGGTAAAAGTAAACTGTTGAAACTGGATTCTGTGTAGAATTATTTCTTAAAATATTTGGATTCATTTCTCAAACGTAATAAATGTAGCTCAAAAATATTTAGAGATACAAACATTAATTTCACGAAGCAATAAACTTCTATCGTTAAATTATTGAATGAATTAAATATATCCTAACATTGTGCATTACGATTTTTTCTCGTTTATTTTTATTTTAGCTAATATTGATTGCTACTATATTAGTAGTCTCTAGGGTTTATTTGTTATCTTTGTATTCTATAAAAGCAAAAAACTAAATTTTTTTGCAAGGGAAAAGTTTCCTCATATTAATGTTACTCATTGGAAATAAAATATTTGAAAAAACTAATCACAGGAATATGGTTAATTTTTTCTTGATACAACTAATTTTAAATTTATTCCTACGTATACCACGATTACGTTTATATATTCAGCGTTTTATACTTTGTACATTCGATTAACAAATTCCATATAAATGTTGTATTTATAGTGGATGAAATCTATAGTCAAAAAAATGTATAGTCAGATGCGAACGAGTTCACAATTGCGTGACTTTGTAACGACTGCGTAAACTTTTTAAATAAACAGATAAATAGATCGATGCTGCAGGTAATAAGCGAATGGATTTATTCTCAAAACACAAGGAAGGTACCACTGGAACTAGTCAATAGTTTACTTCGATTCACTCTATGCGTACAAAAAGGGTCAGTGCTATGAGTAATTAAATTTTCATTAGTATAATTTTATTGTCAACGGCTTACCAATTAATTGGTCTAAAGTTTCTTTGTATATGGAGTTATATTACCATAAAATCGTTTTATTGTTCGACATGTGTTATAAGAAAGAGTAGGAGACGTAAGGCACTCGTTTCAGTCCCAATGAGTTCGTCCGATTATATAATGTCTAAGATGCTCTATGAATACTTGATAACTGTGCCAACAGCTTCATTAAATTAAGGTTGATGCGCCGATCTATTATAATACACTGTCTAAAATATCAAACACTATAGCAATATTAAATTTACTAAATAAATCCACAATTGCTAATATCTACTTATTTTCATTTATAGTTTTTCAAAGAGGACCGCAGATGTTCCTTGAATTTAATCGAATGGATCTGCAGGCGTATCTGTCATGTTTATTGGTGCTTTATCTTTCCTTTATACTAGTTTCTTCTTTTGGCAATCGAAAGACCTTTTTGTAAAATTTTGAATATCGGAATTTGATGAAATTCTTTTCGACGGATTCGTAATTCACCGTATAATGTGTCTTTTATGATACTATGACAATTGTTAATTTTCATCATTAATTTTGTCTCTAGGTTCGTCATGGAATTCGTTTTCTCGGACTGACTTTGTTTTGGTTGCCACAGAGTAGAGTAATTTATTCTTGTGATTGTTTTTATGGTCATCGAAAATTAGGTTGGATCCTTTTTGTTTCTGTTATCGTGGCTATTAATTTAAGAGTTTGGACCTGCTTCTGATTTTTCCAACGTTTTATGCTGCATTTCCCGTCTAAGGGTTCCGTTAGGCGTTTTGTAATTATTTTGCGTATCAAATTGCGAGACGATAATAAAAAATTAGGTTATATTTTTATAATAATTTAATCCTTCCTATTATCTGAAATGTTTAATTTAGTGCTAGTTTGAGTAAGTGTTTCATATTTTTTGCAATTTCGAGCTATACATTTCATATTGAATGTAGCTTATTTCTTCTTTTTTGATGTGAAAATCTTAGAATACTTGTTGCCGCCTGAGAGCTGACGATTGACTTGATGCTGTTTGACTTGGCTTTCCTCAAGAAACTTGCTTTTGTTTAGAATTAAATACTAAATTTTTTTAAAACATCATTATTTTGAAAACATAATAAGTTTGCGACGAAATAACAAAATAATTCCGGGGCTTTGTCCTCTTTGCGTTCTCAAGCATGATATAAAAATAAAAATAGTGAAAATCAACATAAATGAACGAGATTCATAATATTACGCTATCAATATCTAAGCACAACTGTTAAAAGTTTCTTAGGTCGTATCTAAGATATTTTTGCTATTTGCGCTATACCGAAAAAATTTCAGAAAGTAAATATCGTTCAATTCAAATAGGATAGGCAATACGTTGAACATATTGAAATTTTGTTCGAGGTAATTTTTTCGAGATTTTATAACTCAACCTTATAATATTTCATTAAATGAGTCGATATATTTCTATTACCATCATTAACATACCTTACCTAAGAGAAGAAAAACTCAACATGATGCGAACTTTTTGATGAATAATTTTGAAAAGAAAAAGTGGAATAATTGCATTTAGAAATAAAGGAATATTCTAAAATGTAAGCGTTTTGATGTAAAAAATTAATTTTAAGAAGCGTATCGTAATGATATCCTTTAATTTCGATACATTCTTGAACATTAAAAATTACGTTCAATATTATGATAAGAATTATTAATATATTTGCTACAGATAGGTCATATAATAACTAGTTTGATTTCTAAATGAAAAACCACGCGCAAACATTTTTGTTTGATAATCGATCATACGGTTGGTGTGAAGAGACGGTGGTTGTGTAGTATTATTTCAATGATACGTGAGTGATCGTATGAGAGACGAGTATAAATTTTGACGCAAGTCTTCTTTTCAGATGCATTCACGAAATAGAACAGCCAGAAGTTAAGACATACGATTGATATTTTGAAGAAAATTTTTATCACAACTTTTCCCATTCTTATACGATATTGTCTTATTTACAATACTTTAATTATATTAAAATAAATACAATTTATAACCCTAACATAGAGATTGATAAAAACATCAGGTACAGAATTAAATATTCATCTTGTTTATATTGCTACGGACATTCTCTTTCCTCCAAATATTTATAGAAATATGTATGATATAGTGGAATAATAGATATTAGATATTTACGTTACATTAAGAATTTTCGTTTTTCGTACGAAAAGTATTTGATATTTGATCAAGAAATATTAACGAATGTCGTATAATTGGATATATTATGAAAACGTGAAATTAGAAAGCTTTTGTAATTGAAAAGATTTAATTATCTGCTTCTGTTGTCAATTCTTATCATAAATATATACGAGAACATACCTACCTTGCTCTGAACGCTGTCGAGCTTGGTCTCCTTTGCTCTGTACTGTCGAGATTAAAGGTAGGAGATCATATTGAACAGAAACGTTATTTAATCATGAATAGAAAAAAAAAGCGAATATCAAAATCATTCGATAAAAATATAATTACTCTACATCAGTCCATCTGAATGTCGGTGAAACCTAGGCCTGGTAAGACAAGGACCGTGTTTTAACGTATTTACTGGTAAATCCCGCTGAAGTTTAAGTAAGTATGATTGCGTGTCATAAATATTTATGCTTCTAAAACGTTACAATTAATCCCAAATGTATTTTTTTAAATATATGAGGGTAATCGTACAAACTTATAAAACTTACAAAAAATTGATTATATATATATACATAGAAATAAATGTGAAGGAATTGGAGAGAAAAAGGTGGAAGGAAGTCGTGTGATGGAGGGGGGAGAGTGGAAGTGTGAGTGTAGAGTGTGGCGTGTGTATGTTGGAACTGGAAGCCGAGACGGTAAATGCTAGGAAGCGCTCTCTCTTTTTCTCTCTCATTTAGTTGTTTAGTCATAGATTCGTTTAAGAAAAGAAAATTAACAGATGTTAAAGAAAATTAACAAATGGCTGTAAATGAGTGGGTACAAATGTTACGGGAGTTAAATGTATGTGAGATGTTGTAAGATTCGTTCTCTTTATGGTTCTAAGTATTAGCAATGGAAATGACTAACATTTCAATAAAATTTTTAAGGTATATTTTTTTCCTTTTTGTTCATCTTCGTGCGTAAGAGAGAGTTAGGAAGAGAGAGAAAGAGGTAAAGCGCAATATGGCGACAAGCCTGCACGTTATATAGAGTACGTTGTATTTCTCTCACTCTCTCACTCATTTGTCTTTTTCGATTTTGTATGTTATGATTTTTCACACACATCTTCTCTCTCTCTCTCTCTTATCCATTCTTCTTTTTTATTGTGCGATTTTTTGTATTGCAAATTTTCCTTATTTCTTCTCTAATCCTCGTGCTTGTCTTCGACCATATCGTATCGAAAGAGAATAAAACAATATTTTTATATACATAATTTGTTTACAATATTTTTAATATACCTATAACTTTGCGAGAGAATTATATTATTATATTACTATATTACACCGAGAATTCTATTACTTCTTTATACTTTTCTCTACCATAATTTATTTTCTTTTCTATAATAAATAAGCTCTGTTAATATTGAAACTCTCACGTATTTTCCCTTGAATCCTACAATAATTGATTTACTTAAGTGAAGAATATCTTTTTAAGGAATGACGACGGGCGTTGAGGATTGGTCTAAAATCGTGAATTTATTAGAAACTTTCTCTAAACTATGCAACTTCGTTGACATCTTTTTCGGTATCCTTCACCGTTCTTGAGAAACTTTATGAATATTACGAATTTTCTTCAAGAGTTAATTTTATTTTTTAAAACCGTACTATGGCACAAAAATGTGGTTCTATTGCGGATGCTTCTAAGATAACCCACAGTAATTTATTTAGACTTAGTAAATAACAGTTTATTAAATGTGGCCCAGATATATTCGTTCTATTGTACTCTCGAATTTGTTTTTCTTCTCGCCGACCCGAGAAATCACGACACACATACAGAATTTGGCACATTCTACAAGAAATCGTTTCGAATGAAAAATATATTTGTTTTAAGTTTTTCTATCATCAGAAGTAACCGAGATGTTCACGTTTCGAGTTTTAAATAACTCACCCTAATTAATTCTTAAACATTAATCTCTGATATTTAGATTTTTTAAATTAATATCATTTGTTACGTTATATGCTTATTATCTATGAAAATGAAATAGACACAATTTAGATTATTATAGTTTAATGGCATAATATTCATTACATTTATTATTATATATATCGGACTGTTGTATTACAGTAAAATAAAAAAAAGAACAAGTATATAATTTTCTCACCACTTAATTTGTAATTATATTTCTTCTTACTACCTTTCCTTCGCAAACATATACTTTCACAAATTTTCGAGTCACTTTGATTATGTAGAATATTATTAACATTTTATTGGAAACCAATGTGTTATATATTGATTTAGCTTAAGCTGAATTTAGTTAGTTTTCCTTAATCGTAAACAATTTGTAATTTTTGTCTACATTAATAAGTCTCAAATCGCTCCTTGACTCACTCATTTGCTGTCGACTCATGTTCCGTAAATGACCGACGCGGAATTCAACGTATTAATAGAAACGTACAGTATCAAGTAATAAGTACTTTTAATTTTTAATCTTCTCTTTTATGTGTTCAATGACTTTCTTTCGATTTTATAATATAACAATCAACGTCATTAAATTGACTTTGATATCAACACGTATTGGTAACATCGTCCGAAATAAATAATACGTTTTATAACATAAAGCAGAACAATTTGATTTTGTTGTTCTAGCAGATCCTGAATTTGTTCGTAAAGAGTCGCAATAGTGTCCTACCTTCAACAAAAGTAAATAGAAAGGTAGATAAATACGTCATTTTTTTATATTTCGAGTGCAAATGTGCGCTGAGCGAATAAATCGAAAGAAACCTTAGTAGCGTTAGCAATAGAATAAAAATTAACTTTAAGAATTTGTTCACGTACAAACGAATATATAATCTGTCACATAACTCTTAGCATATCAACTTTACGAATAAACGGATCGAATTCTTATTACTTTTATTATTATTATTGAAAACGTATATGTACGAGTAATGGGATTTAAGGGATGAACAACAAAAGGCGTGGGTATATCTACATGAATAATCGCGTTTTTTCGTATAGAGTTCGACTTGCATGAGATTTGTAGCTCCTTGCATCCTTGTATATCTCCATATTCGACGAATACTTTCTGTAAAATCATAAAAATGAATGAAAAACATGTTCGTTATTAAGTGGAGGAATATCAATTAGAATTATCTTACTAACAAATATTATTTTATCGTTCGCGTAAACGTAGCGTGTACATACACCAGAAAATCAGAGAGACGCGGACTGCATACGATTCGAATGGACGAGAGCTCGTTAAATTTGTAACACGATATCGGATTCTGGTCTTTTCAAGCTTGCATTATTGATTTTATTGCTTTATTCGTGTATGCAACAGGTACATGTACAGACTACACAGTTTGAAAGGATTAGTAACAACGTGTGGTGGGGTTAGCCTCTCCAGCTGGTCCTGAATATTCCCTTCCCATATGTATTACATCCCCCATATGGCTCTACCTGCTAGAAAGGAATTCTTTCATATGTGGATCGATCAATATTTTACGCACATATAGGTCGCATCGATTACACAGTTTGGTCCAGTTTCGATAGTGCAGTGTATCCTGATAAGAAAAGTTTAATTATACGTGGGAAATTATACGTGGTACTTTGATGATAGACGCACCTCCTGTATCACCTTTACTATCAGTTTTTTGTACTAATTTTTATATTTTTGCCATAGTAGGCTCCACTTTGGAGAAAACTGAGGTTCAAAAAAATTGAATGATGTTTGATTCTACTAAATTAGATCATCGCAATAAATTTATTATTTGAAGATGATTGAGAATCACGTCAATAACTAACAATAAGATGACATATAATATCTTAGTTCATTTCAGAAATATATTGAAATTACCAACAAATGAAACATTGAACAACATTTTACATCGCATCCGACAATAAATAAACTTGCTTATCTGCCGGCGAATATTGTCAATATGTCGGTATAAATTGACACAAAAATACGTAATTCTATGTGTTCACGGCGTAAAATGTGTCAGGTATGTGCAAAAATGTATTCAAGTCAAAGGGAATCTTAGTCCTTTTCGTTTTTTCTAAATTCTATGACTTATGTTTAAGTTCTCCCCCATTTTGAAAGAGAAGTTCATATTTTTGAATTTTTATTTTTACAAAGTATGTAACCATGGTAATAAAATCGTCTATCAACTCAACAAAACATTCATAACGTTACGTGATCTGGAAGAAATAATCTTATTCAAAATTTTATGATGCTCAGTATATTGTCCTATTTGGATTAAGCAATTCCGTTTTTTTTTTTTTTGACATTTTTTCGTGACCGCGTTAACTGGAAAAATATTTAATATACGAGCGATTAGTAGCTCATTAAATATTAATGGCAGATTATACGTGTACTTATTAATTATATTCACGTATACTATTATATACAGAGGGAAACAAAGAGAAGTGAGTGAGGGAGAGAGAGAGAGAGAGAGAGAGAGAGAGAGAGAGAGAGAGAGTGAGATGTTTAAATGATAAATAATAATTTTTATGTCACGTTATGTTTAATTTTGTTTTTACTATACACTCCTTTAAAGGAGTTCATGTAGTATATTGACGTTTCTAAAGTTACAGCAAAGATATAAAATACGGGGATCTTCTGAATGGAAATTTCATATACACTCGTGAAGGAAGGCGTCATTGCTGCCTCTGTGGTCGCTCTTTTTATGCATGCATTAGCACTATCTTAACTTTGATAATAAATTTTTTGTATTACATGATACTGATCGGAAAGCCTATAAGAGCACTTGCATGTTTCGAACACTTTGTATTTGCAACGCTTTAGCAAAGCCACTTCAAAGAATTCCAATTAAACATTGTCAATTTTCGATAACTCGCATTTCTATTCGGAAGTCACAATAGGTACTATCGATCTATTTACAGTTTGATATTGAATATACAGATTAGAAAACGTTTTTGGGTATTTCAAATAATTTTGAGAGAAATGATCTGTTACATTGTTCACTGTATTGATACCATTAGAAGCACTTTGCGGTCGCGTTTAGAAACATATTGATAGCATGAGATGTAAGAATTCTCTATATTTGTATTGATTGTCTGTATATATATTGTATATTGTAACGTCGTTGATTGTGTCACGAACGCCCGTTTACTCCAATCTAGTTACTAGCCCCATTTTTGGTCAATCGTGGATTTTACCGGGATCGGGGCGTTGTTGTTTGCCTTATTATCGGTCCAATTTCTTCTGAAATGTCGCTATACCGCCTCTTGTTTAATTAATTTAAAGCAGGGACTTACCAATCTCTTTCCGGTTCTAACTATTGCCCAATGTATTGCCCAAATAATAATAAGACCTTAATTGTATAACAAAAATAATAGACTTTAATCAACAGAAATAAAAGAAAAGGAAATATTACAAATGAGCACAAGAATACAGAAATAAACATTTAAAGTATAAGTGAATATAAGAAATTAGATACTTAATACCGATATGTGAAGAAAAAACGAAGAAAATAAAAAAGGAATGATTATTAAAATTATTCGTTTTTCTTTTGCCGGTTTTACCGTTTTTCCAGCTCTTGCTGCGCAGAGATTAAAATCGGTTGGCGAGTTGAATGTTTATTCCGCGCGGCGATAAAGACTAACTGAAGTTTAACTTGGACCTGACTTTTCAATACTAGTCCGCTACGAGACCTCTAGAACTTATTTTTCGACTAACTTTTCGAGCCTCCAGGTTTAGACTGACTTTCCCGGCGCTTCTCTGAATATTCTATACGTTAGAATATTGGGAGAAGGGAAAGGGAAGAACGACATTGATTGGCGGCGTAAGACGTTTTCCAAAGTCACTCGTCGAAAAGAACGAGCAACGAATTTGTACTTGACAGTATAAACGGATGCAAATAAACAAGTAATAAAACGATTAATATAGAGCAAGAATAGGGCAAAGTCGATAATCGGATTAAAGTTTGCTTTCTTCCTAAAAGAGATAAGCTTGAAATAAAATTCGAAAGGAATTAGAAAAAATGCTTGTTATTGGACTTTGCTTTCTTTCTTACACTCGTGTTTCGACAAATCGATGTTTATTCGTCATTTGCAAGCGGTTTAAATGTCCTAATATAAAACAACAATTTTGTTGCTACACGGCGACGTGACAATATATTAAGATATATATTTATATGTCACATATATTTTCTATCAAAATCTCTCCGATTACTCTGTTTTCTGAACTGGAGTATTCTGTTCTTCGTACGCTATAAATTTTCAGCCGAATTTTAACGGAAATCCTGTGTACATGAAGAAAATATAAATTTTTATATGTTCAAACAAAAATAGAAATGATCATAAACAAACAATTGAAATTTTATTTACTTTTATTACCAGTTCATGACGTACTTTGGAGCGATTAATAAAGTATAAAAAATGGAAAATAAACTGTGTAAATCAAGTATACGTGTAACTAATACTCTATAAGTTTTAAATATCTGGACTATCACTTTTTATATGTCTCAAGGGATTTTATTTTTCCAATTCATTGTCATACTTTCTAACACATAGTTTTAAGGTATATGTAGAATAGTGCACGGTACGTAAGATATCAGTTTATGATATTTCGTATAATATACATGTGCATACATTTGTAAACAGTGTGAAAACAATGTGTGCGTTTGTGTGTAAGTGTACTTGCGTGCGCAAGGAGATTGCTTTAATTAACTTTTTGTCTTAATGACGAATTAACAGTTCACAAATATGTCAATTTTCTCTGAATAGAAGAAAAGGCAGTAATAAATCATTTATTGATTTTTCCATTTACGATAAATCAATGTATCCAAAGTTTCCCATCTTCGTTCCAATCACATTTGATTTAAGAAAAATTTCATACATCCACATTGACCGATCTAAGTATTTCCTGGATCATCGATTAAAGAGGAGTTGCTTTGCTGAGCCGAGCATGCAAACAAATATTCTGATCGGGGAGATCGAAAATTTTTGTCCAAGTTGTAGATATCGAATGCATAAATGTTCCTTTGTTTGGCTGTTCTCAATTATACTTTAACTGACTATTATTAGTTTCCTAATTCTGATTACATCATTCAACGTTTCAAATCGATCTATTTGAATAAAATGGCTAACGTTGATCTTACTTACAATGGCCTACAAGTTATTAGAACGCCCGCTATTAAAGCTTTACATAATAAAACTCATTTTATATGGTAAACATCATTGTGTAACCTTGATGTTCGGAAAATTAATCACCATGATATGTGGTTAACTTCGTTCAACATCAATTTGTAATTACTTACTGAAAGCTGAGTTTCCCTTGTTATCATTATATTCTAAAGATAATAGAAGAATTTTTATTAGTATTGATATGAAAAGAGTAGCTTGGCTAAAGGTGATAGGGGTAGAAAGAATACGTAGTTTAATAATGAGCTATTAGTCTTCCCAGTTTTACTGTTTCTGTGGAAATGTCATATTCTTGCTATTTTCTTGCCTTTTGTTGAATATTCAAATGAACGCATCTCTTCACGTGATCTGAATAGTATTGATTTCAGATTACCCTGTAGAATTAATCGAATCGTTACTCTATCGATATTTCTGATTGCTTTGTTGATATATATAACGTCGATATATAGATTATTCAGTTGATGCACATAAGTCGGTGTTACAGATTGCTATATTGATTTCTTGTCGATACTTTACATATCTCTTACTATAATATTGTAGATTTTTTGGCTTAATAGATTATTAGATAGCGAAATGCTGCAGATAATGAGCTAATAGATATATTCTGGAATTTCAATGGTCACACTACAGGAAATAGCTTCCATTTCATTTTTCTACAGTTAATTGTATTCATGCGAGAAGTGTCGATGCTATAGGTACATAATTTTTCAATTAGTTTAAGTTAGCTGTTTCCGCTTTATCAAAAAAAATGTCTTAAAGTTTCACCGTATATAATAACATATAACCGATAAATCGTTTTATTGATAGACACTCGTTATAAGAAAGACAAACAAGGGTAAAATACTAATCTTAGTCGCGACGTTCTCTTATTCAATAATTGAAACACTCTTAGGTCCATGGTAATTGCATTCGTGAGGTCCATTCGATTAACGATGCCGTTGTTCTATAAATCAAATTTGAAAAATTTTTTCGAATTGTCCAATAATTTAAACATAATATTGTTGCTATAATCGGATAAAATTGCAGGGGATACACCGAATATGAGCATCACTTTGTTTACGATATTAAACATTATAGTAATATTAAATTTATTATACGTAACTTTACCATCGTAAATAAATTCACGATTGTCAATACACACCCACACAAACCCACCACCCCCCCCCCCCCCACACACAAATATGGAAGCACGCGAAAAGCAAAATCGGACAACAAGCGTTTTTTTTACATTCTAATTTGTTTCGCTAACTTCTATACCTTTATAAAGATTATCCGCTCTTAGAAAAACGAGGCATCTAAGAATGGATAATTCGTTTTTAAGCCGATTATCGACTTTGCCTACGTCTGTTTGAATGTTTGTTTTTCCCATTCATTCTTCGTCCGGTCACGACTTAAATATAAGTTCGTTAGCGCGACGCTTTATACGATCTTTTCAACAAAGACTTTCTTCAAGACTTGAACAATTCGAAGGAATGTCTTTATACTTGCGTTGCCAATCAACATCACTCTTCCCTTCCCTTCTCCTAATATGCTAACTTATTTAATATTTGGAGAAGCGCCGGGAAGGCAATACAGTATCGTCTGTTAGTCAACAACACTAACTAAAACAGTATCGAATAACTTAACGAAAAAGAGCAATCGAATCACGGTCACAGTCGGCCGAGAATTATTCTAATTTCAAACTTAGAAACTGTAGTTCAACTCGTAGTTGCGCGATAATATTATATGTATTGTGTGTGTGTGTGTGTGTGTGTACTTTTCTTCGAATAACCTGCCCGGAGTTGTCTCTATCAGGAAGAGTTTTGGTTGTTTCGTCCAAATGAGTTTGTATCTACAGAGAATGAACTCATTGGTTGTGCCAATTCGAATATAACGTCTCTCCTTGTAACCATGTAGAGAATGATGTCTCAGTTTGCTTCAATTGGTGTTAACTTCATTGCATGATTCTTGTATAACATGTCATATTCGTTGAATCCACAGATGTCGTTTGTGAATGTGGACTAATAGGTTTCACCCCTGCCCGAATGAAGAGAGAACTCTTCGTTTATTGGGCAGATCGTTCCTATTTTGAGATGAACCTGCTTGGTTTCTAACTTCACAGGTGCATAATAATTGTGCAATGTGATTCTGATCAATGCCTCAACTACCACGTCGTCCAATGTTCCGAAGAGATCGAAGATATTGCGATCTTTTGCATGTGCCATCGGTCTAAACAGTGCCGCCGAGGGTAAGACTTCTTATGTCTGTGTTATTTTGTCTTATCCCTGATAAATAGGCATTAGGACCTGAAGAAAGGTTCCCAGTGGAGCTTAGCTGTGCTAGTAATACTCTAATACTATAGCTGTTTGATACTCCGCTGATTGAAATAATTGAACATATATGCTTTCGCTGACAGGTAGGATGATTGTACCAGTTGAACGTATATGGTGTCGCTGGTAGGTTTGAGATCCGGTATCTCGTAGAAGGTTATGTATAGGAGCGAGAACGTAGATGTGTTTAATGAAGTACCCGTACGTACTCGTCGTACCCGACTAGTGCGGTTGCCACCTCGCTAAGATTAATAATATTATGTTCTTCATTTTAAACAAGATTTTCGATCTGACTTTCTGAACGTCTACGAGCAATTGGTACTCGAAGCTAGGGCTGTGTTGCTAATATCATAATTTTATCAGCTATTGGTTGGTGGGGACAACCGTCATCATGAAAAATCGACTGGACTAACGTGCCATACTGCGCCTTCTAAAACCATTGTCGGTAGTACAGTCCATGATAGTGATTTTATCGTCGACTTATGTTAACGTTTTGATTTATTAAGTTTTAAGCTATCAGCGTGTACTATACGAGTACCGGTGTTAGTGCGTATATTAATATTATTTTTACTTAACGAAGCAATTATTTCATATGGACCCGTATACTGATTGTTTGACTTCCCTTTATGCGCACCTATTAAGAGATATAAATTCACGGCTCTTTGTTTCTTGTCGTAATGAACTTTAGACTTTGCCCTTGCTTTATTCAAATATGACGCACTGCTTTTTGTGATTTACTTAATTGTTCGTATAATTTCCACAAATAATGCGCATAATTTTCATTATGAAGATATATGAAGAGTAATTATCATACTTTCGTTCGGAGTCCTCGCTTCTTGTCCGAATACTATTATAGTTCATGCGGTGTGTATTATGTTCCTTCGTATTGTACACTCGTATTATATGAAAACATTGCGAGGTTTAACCAAATATCCCTATCACTGTTATCTTTTATAACATTTTTCAAAAATTAGGCTAATACGTGATGTAATCATTCGATTGATCCGTTTGACTGCGGTTGGTATGCTCGGGTCTGGTATTGGTTTATTCTAAATTGTTTCGCTATGAAAAATGCTTTCATTAATCGGGATAAAAAGTTAGAGCCTTGATTTCCTTTGGCGACCCGAATTTACATACGATGCCTTTAGTAAATGCGTCTGCGATTTCCTCTGAGGTAGTTTTTCGAAGTAGCATAGCTATTAAATATATAGTTAGCAAATCCGAAGTCGTCAGTTTACAGTTTATATGTTGCGCATGTGTGTGGTAGGTATATATGTCCATCGAAATTCTATCGGTTTTTTAATGCTCTTTTTAATGCTCAAGGTGCATCTCTTAGGTGCATTCCTTTTGCTCATTACGATCTGGTGAAAGCCAGATGCAAGATTGAATGTGCTGAAGTCTTTTGCGCTTCCATAACTGCTCTAATATTTCTGTATTGTTAGGCAAAGGATAACAGTCTTTTACCGTTTTCTCGTTTAACATCCTATAGTCGAAAACGAGTTTTCATCTCTTGTTACCGTCCGAGCCTACTTTCTTAGAAATGATCCAGAAGGCGAATTATATGGTGATACAAGCGGTCGAATGACATCGTCTTTTATGAGGTAGCTTATCTGTTTATTATTCTTGTCCCTATGTATCGGAGGGTACCAATATTGTTGTACAACGACAGGTATCGCATCAACGATTTCGATATTATGACTAATGACATTTTTATGTATGAGCTTGTCTCCTAGCAAATGAAACATATTTAACGAGTCTCTTATCATGGTCTTGGCTACTTCTCTTTCTTTCTTATTTAACGAATCCAACTTTATACATTAAAGTGCTCTTTCGAAGCGTGTATCGGATACTCTGTAAATCATCTTTCAGGGATGATCGAATTTAGGAGAGCAGGTTGATTTGGAAGAGGATAAGGATATCTGGTGATGATTTTTGCAGATTTCAGATTCTCCTTTGATCCATCCGTTTGAGTGGAATTAAGAAATTTGACCATCCTAAAAGATTGAAAAAATCTGTTTTTTGCATTATTATTAATTTTAATTTGTTGCGGCCAATTTAAGCCCCATATTCGGTATCATAATTCGAAATATTGACGGAATTATGGGTGTTTCTAGGTAGAACGGTCTGCCAGATACGAGCGGTGAGTCGCGGTGTTCGACTCGTACGTACACGACGCGCATATAAGCGGATACTTACTTTCTTTTGCGTTTTTAATGCAACTATCTCTTTCGACTCAAAAGTAAATAAATCTCAGTAACTACCGGACTAATTGTCTTAAAATGTGGACACAATACTTCAGATACATTTTCTACAAAATAGCGAACGATTTTTGCGATACGTTAATTAGTTTTTTAATACTACTTTTTGTTGTTGTCAAATTTCTCTGCGTAAACAGTATTTTATTGACCGTCATTAATTGACCGCCATTTCCTCAAGATATAAAAAAATCCATACGCATCATTATAGCCACAATATTCACGAATAAGAAAATAATTCTTTTTTGGTCAAATGCGCCAATATAGATATCTACTTTCGGTCAGCGACACACTTTCCTCCAGATGACATCTACGTCATTAGCTGTAGCGCCGCCAGTTTTTAATAATAATATTTATATATAATAATATTTAATATATTTAAAATATTTTGATTGTTTAAGCTATCAACTAACATATGGCCAAAAATAAAATATGTTCATTTGATACTTTTGAATTTGTAAATATTTAAAAATAAGCCTATGTTTCGAGCGCTCTGGGTTGCGTGTAGGTTGCGTCTCGCAATATGTGCGACTTGTAGGCGGTGGCTCTGGTTTGATTATTCTTGTTGCTCGATAATTCTTCTTTAGGCGTCTGTCGCGGAAATTTGGAAGACCTCATCGTCTCCGTAATCGATCGTGTTCTAATCTTTTGTATAGCAATCGTGCCTTGGCGAAGGCATTGATGAGATTGTTGTATGAGTCAGAGGCTATTCTAAGTACTGTACTCAAACGGTAATCCATCACCTAAATAGTCAACGCGAATTCATCTATTCCAATTTTTTTAATTTCGATTAATTCGTTCGTCCTATATTACGAAGAAAAATATGTGATGGTTTGATGTAAGTCCTTTACCTTATCTATATGATCTAAGATGTGTTAGTCTTTTCTTATAAATATATTGCTAAGAGAAAGAGAGAGAGTGAGAGAGAGGAAGAGAGAGAGAGAGAGAGAGAGAGAGAGAGAGAGAGAGAGAGAGTATAAGAGGGAGGAAGCGAGGAAGTAGAAAACATCCACCGATAACGAGATGAGGAACAACTAATTTAGATGCAGAATGATACACGGACCTATGCCGAAGGCATGGTTTTCGCTGCAGAATTGCACTTTCATCTCTGCCTCCCGTCGTTCTCTCTCCGCTTCTACGAACGAACGCCCCAGCCCCATAACCCTTCACCCCACACCATTTCATCACTTTTCGGCCTCTTTCTCTCTCTCTCTCTCTCTCTCTCTCTCTCTCTCTCTCTCTCTCTCTCTCTCTCTCTCTCTCTCTCTCTCTCTCTCTGTCTCTATATTTACCCAATTTTCATCCTGATATCGCGCCATGTCGACTTCTCGATATTGCAACTCGCCACGATTTTGTTTGGCTACGCTAATAACGTTTTTACGTTTAGCTCCATCTCCTTCCAACTGCGATACTCGCTCGATTGAGTTTTCAGTAACTTTCCGTGTGCTTGTCGTTCTACAATTGATAACACCAACAAATCTGGTTGTTTGAAAAATAATACAAAAAGAAAAAAGGAAGGAGAAAAAAACGAGTTCAATCTATTCAACCGAACAATAATTATATTTTGAGTGCATTTCGAGTTCGTGCGCGTGCGCGTGTGTACGTGTGTACGTACGCAATTGCATGTATATGTACATCGAGTGTGACAAGCCCTATGGTTCATTAAAAACAAATAATAATAATAAATTGCATAAAATCTAAAATACGAAAAATAAAAACCAAATGAGCAAGTTCAATTGTAGTTTTTGACGTTTGTGTAGGGTTACTTCAAAAAAAAAAAAGATTAAAAATTAAAAGAAAGAGAAATAGAAATAAATAAAGAACAACAATAGTTAATATGTTGTTTCTTTAACCAAACCAATATAGCATTTCCACGCATTACCTTTAAAGATAAGAATAAGATACGAGAGCTGAACGTATCCCAGTTGTTTATAAGTTTACGTTATGCTATACGACGGTAGCACAAAGAAAAAGACAAATACATAGATAAATAAATACAGAGTGGGAAAGGGAGAGGGAGAAAGCATACTCTATGAGGATTTTACGAACGTCGATTTAAAAATGGCACAAGATTTAAATGCCTTACGGTTCTACAATATTAATGTAATAAAATCAATGATTTAAAAGAACAACAGAAACAACGACAACGACAAGAACAATAACAACAACAAGAAAATTTATAAAATATCATAAAAGGACTAATAGAACCTCGCGTTTGACCATAGAATATAGGTATAGTTATCTGTCATGAAAGATTAAGTTGGAAATAAAGAAAAAGTTAGTTAACAGATAAAGAGAGGAGGGGGAATATTGAGAAGCTAGGCCAGATCATTCATCATCTATATTAATGTACCATGACTATCACGACTTTCCTCCCGTGCGACCAATTAACGTTTCTAATTAATCATCGATTCAAATCGTCGACCAAATACCACGTTGCATTTACGATTGAGTATGTATGCGAAGTTAATGATCTCTTGTTTAGGAGAAAAAAGAAAAAATAAAAACGACAGGATAGTTTAGAAAAAAAAAAAGAATAATCGACCAGAATATACGTAACCGTATACGAGGTAGAGTAGGTCAAGAAAAGTTTCTAGTTAGGACGAAAGTTTTTGGCTAATCCAGAAAGTTCCAAAGATTATTCCTGAAAATCAATCATCCGGCCCGTCTCTTTATTGAGATTTTTCTCGTCTCACCATTAAATTAATTGGTAAAGGAGGTTGAAGGGGAGAGTTAATTCTCGTCTCACGGCACCTAGCAAACTGGAATGTGGGGCCAGCTTATTATGAGTCAAGCGATAAAAAACGGCTGTCTCTCTCTCTCTCTCTCTCTCTCTCTCTCTCTCTCTCTCCCCTTTCTCTCTATCTGTGAAAATTTATGTTTTGGGGAGAACACGGAAAGGATTTCTGGAACAAGAGACTCTCGAATAAAATCGATCTTCATCGAACGATTAACCCTTTACTTCTTCTTCTTTCTCTTCTTTTTTCTTTCTTTTTCTATTTTCTTTTCTTTCATTTTCATCTCTCTTTCTCCACCTCGTTCTCTCGTTCTCTTTTTTCGGTAATCGATCTCGGCCGTCCATCGTCCAGAGAAACTTTCAACGATCGACCCTTACGAATTTAATAAGCATAAAAGGGGAACGGTCTTAGTTTGAAGTAAAAATTAAAAATCAAAACAGAAAAAAAAGAAGAAAAAAGAATAGAAGAAATAAAATACCAAAAGGAACTGGAATTTGCGCGGACCTTAAAAGGACTTATAAGTATAACTTCTCTTTATTTAAATATCTTCGAAAGATTAGAATGAGTTGGAGAAAAAGAACAGAAAAAGAGAGATAAAGAGAGAGAGATAGAGAGAGAGAGAAAGTGAGAAAGAAAGAGAAAGAAGATTAGTAATGGCGGACGAGAGGGTGAGGATGAGAGAGAGAGATCGATAGTCATAGTGTTATAACGAGTGCAGGAGAAATAGGAAACACGGGTATAGTATTATGAAGGTAAACTCGAAAATTACTTTTCTCGTTAAAAGATTAGATATCGATGATCGAATTTTATTATATCACCTTGAACAAGATCATTTTTGTATCGACACGTTAAAGATCTATGATCAGAATTTTTGTTCCAACAAACTATCCTTAATTATCGCAAACTGCATCAACGTATCTGATCGCATTTGCCACGAAAGAGGGAACCGACGAGAATCAATCTTTCTCTTTTCTGAATCTCTCTCTCTCTCTCTCTCTCTCTCTCTCTCTCTCTCTCTCTCTCTCTATTTATCTCTCTTTGTCCCTTTTTGTCTACCTATTCCACCCACTTGAAATTCTTTAATTGCTTTAAATGTAATCCTCATTTATCATTGTTAATCCGAATCATCGAATCAAAGCCATCGGTCTTTGATAAACTTCTTTTTTTTCTATTTTTATCAATTTCTTATTCTCATATTTCTTTTTTCCCGTAAAAAACTGTGATAAATTAGCGAAATTTTTTAGGATTTATACACAGAAAGGTATCCACGTGAAATCGACACAAAATCCTCCATCCTCTCTTTCGCGAAATGCATTTATTTCATCGCGGTCGATCAATGTTATTGAACGTTCAATACCATTTCTTTGTTCTCTTCATTCTATCTAAATGATCTAACAATTTTCGTTTGAAAAATTCTTTTACCGAATATCATCATATTAAAAATCTTTATTTTTATCTTATATCGTGAATTAACTCATTGTAAAATAAATATTTCCAAAATGAAATGCATAAAAAGAATTGTAAAAACAACCTTCGACGCCACGTGTCACGAACACGAGAAACGTTCAACGTTGAAGAACAAGAAAAGAATATAAAAAAATAAACATGATCTACTTCGGACGATAAGAAAATATAGATAAGCGGATGAAGTTCAATCAATTAGTTTCACGAGAGAAAAAACACTCGTGACTCGTTTATTAGTCGGTCATGAACGATTAAAAAACAAAAAACTCTTCATAATTCAATAAAACATATACACAGATAAGCGATACAGATAGAAGAAAAAATGTGAACATGCGTACTCACCAATTGTACTAATGAAACCAACGTGTCTGTCACTACAAAATTTGGATCCTCTTTATGCACGAAGACGATGTAGATAAAATTCGTTGAGCACGAGATTAATATAGAAAATGACAGAGAGAAGAAGTTGAAGGGAAATTATTACTTTGTCTATGTAAGATGATCCTTTTGCTCTTATGATGACCGCTTGATGTAATACGCTCGGTACGGATTGAAAAAAAATCGTACTCGTCAAATCACGATGTATTTATGCGTTTTTTAAAAGGATATGAAACTATTAATAATAATAATGATGATTATAATAACAATACTAATAGATCACTATATGAGTACACGATAATAAGTTGAATGATTTCTAAGAATTCGGGGAGGAATAAAAGAAAAAATGAAAATCTCAGCTATTTGTCCTTTCGCACGTAGAGATCGAGGACTTTAATAATTTTACAGTAATGGTCCACTAAATGTAGTAAATGAGAAAACGAACGGTGTGTCGTGTCTCGTATGTCGTAACGAAAAAACGGTCCCATTGTATGTCTCTCGAAAAGTCACGCTTTCCTAACCCGAACAACCGTTCACGACGCGTTGTCGCACTCAACTGATTTCCTCTCGTTCGCGCGGATTTCACGAGCGGCCAATCGGATTTAAGACTGCGCTGCGCACCGCACCAACGACGACAATATTCTATCTCTATCTTTCTCTCTCGTAATAGCAGCAAGATAATAGTACTTCTTGAGCACCGTGACGCAGTAAAAAAGGAGAATGGCATCAAGGGTAATAATTATATTTCTCTCTCTCGTAATGGCGGCAAACGAGTTGTACGACGTGTGCACCGTAGCGTAGCTTCAACCACGCAAAGTAGAAAAAAAGGAGAGTAAGCCCGTTCCCGTCATGGAATTAGTTTTAAAAGTTTGGACCTGTTTCTGATTTGAAAACGTATATGTACGAGTAATGGGATTTAAGGGATGAACAACAAAAGGCGTGAGTATATCTACATGAATAATCGCGTTTCTTCATATAGAGTTCAACTTTCATGAGATTTGATGCTTCTTGCATCCTTGTATATCTCCATATTCGGCAAATTCTTTCCGTAAAATCACAACAATGAATGAAAAACATGTTCATTATTTAGTGGAGGAATATCAATTAGAAGTATCTTAGTTATAAATATTATTTTATCGTTTGCGTAAACGTATCGTGTAGATACACAAGAAAATCAGAGAGCCACGGACTGTCTACGATTCGATTGGACGAGGCTCGTTAAATTTGTAACATGATATCGGATTCTGGTCTTCTCGAGCTAGCAATATTGATTTTATTGTCTTACTCGTGTTTGCAACACATACATGTACAGATTACACCGATTTGTAAGATGAATATTCAACGCACATATAGGTCGCATCAATTGCACAGTTTTGTATAGTTTCGATAATGGAGTGTATCCTGATAAAAAAAAGTTTAGTATTGAATGGGAAATTGTAGGTGATACTTTGATGATAGACGCACCTCCTGTATCACCTTTACTATCAGTTTTTTGTACTAATTTTCAATCTCCACATTTGGCTGAATTGGTCAAATATCATGATAAAGATATATTATAAAATATTTCATTTCAATAGCATTTTTCTATGAAGAACTATAAAGTATTAAATATTCTTGTAATTGATCGTATTATTATGAAAGTGCTGATATATATTTTTGCCATAGTAGGCTCCACTTTGGAGAAAACTGGGGTTCAAAAAAATTGAATGATGTTTGATTCTACTAAATTAGATAATCGCAATAAATTTATTATTTGAAGATGATTGAGAATCACGTCAATAACTAACAATAAGATGACATATAATATCTTAGTTCATTTCAGAAATATATTGAAATTACCAACAAATGAAACATTCAACAACACTTTACATCGCACCCGATAATAAATAAACTTGCTTATCTACCGGCGAATATTGTGAATATGTCGGTATAAAATTATACAAAAGTACGTAATTTTATGTTTGCACAGCGTAAAATGTATTCAAGTCAAAGGGGATCGTTTCGAATACTTTCAAAAATTCATTTTTTGCGTCGATACATATATATATATATCTTATTCTTTTTCTTTTTTTCTAAATTCTATGACTTATGTTTAAGTTCTCCCCCTTTTGAAAGGAAAGTTCATATTGTTGAATTTTTATTTTTACAAAGTATGTAACCATAATAAAATCGTCGGTCAACTCAACAAGACATTTATAACGTTACGTGATCTGGAAAAAATAATCTTATTCATAATTTTATGATGCTCAGTATATTGTCCTATTCGGATTAAGTGATTCTGTTTCTTTTGACATTTTCTCGCGACCGCGTAAACCGGAAAAATTTTTAATATACGAGCGTGTAATAGTTCATCTAATATAAATTGCAGATTAAACGAATTCTTATTAATTTACTCATTTATTTCATTATATAGAAAAGGTGAAAAGTAGAAAAGCTTTATAGTCAGGAAAAAAATAGAACAGGAGATTGTTGGTTTTACAGATTGTTCGTTTTATTATATGCAAGGCAGAATCCTCGATAGTGGAAAATATGCAATTCCTACCTTTATGTCAAAAGGAAAAGAGGACAGAATTGAAATTAATGCTTCCCTATTGTTGCACCACATCCGTTTTATCTCTCATTTCTCTCTCTCTCTCTCTCTCTCTCTCTCTCTCTCTCTCTCTCTCTCTCTCTCTCTTAGTCGACCGCGAAGAGCCGATGATGCATCGAGACAGAAACTTTCGTTCCAACTAGAATAGATACATATATATATATATATATATATATATATATATATATATATATATACATATATGTATGTATGTATACATATGTATACATGAATATATTTTTGTTGCATATGGAAAAATGTAAGTTAAATATAATTGAAAGTAGAGTTTATGGTAACACATATTAAACACTTACCATTCGCAACAATAGACCGACTGACTGATTGAACGGTTGCTTTCTTTGTATAACCATATTCATTCTCGAAAGATCTTGCGAGGGCAATAATGAAATTAGGAGAGTGAATACAAAGATGCCTAATGTTTAAACGATCCCATGTGTGCCTTTTTTGTTTTGATCGCGTCTAGTCATCTACTTTGATTGTTTATTTATTACTCGACCAGACACATAATTAAAGCTAGATTTTTGACTAAAATAATACTCAAGTTCGAACAAAGGTGACAATATTTTCTTTATGTATGCTCTTTCTTAGCGAGTATTCAACGAGTTACCAAGGGCAGATATTTCTAATAGTAACATATTATCCTTAGGAGAAAGTACTGTGAACAACTGAGGAACGTACGAGTGCGGCAACACAGACTCCTTTCATATATATGTATTGATGGATGCGAGCTAGAAGATCTACGACAAACTGTCTTGTGCCCATGGGAGATTATGGGTTTGTTAATAAAGATGGGATCTATTTGCGGTGTTACCAGTGATGCTAGGAAATAGCAAGAAGAAGAAAGAAGGAGGCCACGAAAAACGAGCCAACGTGGAGAGGGTCGAGGCAACGATCGAAGTTAAAACGAAAAAGCTCTATCGTCATCAGAATAACAGAGGGAATGAAAGAGAAACGACGAAAATCAGAGCTGAATAAAAGGAAGAATGACAGAAATAGAGAAAACTATATAGAAAAACTTGATAAAAAGGATGAAAGAGAAAAAACCAGAGAGGTAGATATATAGATATAGAGAGGAAGAGAAAGAATTACACATTTCTCTTTCATATCTTTCCATCTTCTGACTGTATTTAAGTTAATTGAGATATACGTGAAAACGTAACCTGCTTCGATTAGCATTTCAATAAACATGACTGCATCGGAGGTCTGAGAGAGTCAAGTTTAATACTCCACAAGATGTTTCAAGCTTTGACAGAGGTAATAGCTTGACGTTTAAAAAGGGCATAGTATTCGGGGGTTATCGTAGCAGGAGAGGCAGCTGAAGCCGAATTTGTAACCGTCGTCAACTCATTCTTTCACCCTTCATTTCCAACTTCCACCTACCCTCACTCGTTTTTTTGGTCCCCTTATTTCTTTTACGACGCAGAATCAGATAAGAGAGGAGTATCGTATTTCACTTAAACGGACCTTAGTAATTACCTAGCACCTAGATGAGTCCTTTGCTTATTCGCTTAGACACAGATTAACCTTCCGCGTGATTCTACGATCTTCGAAGGAGACGGTAATGTCATTGGAACTCATGGAAACGTAGTTATCCAAATCCAATACTCTACGGGTAATATTACTATTTTTTCAACCCTCTTCTCTTTTCTTCTTTTTTCTGTTGCTCTCTCTCTCTCTCTCTCTCTCTCTCTCTCTCTCTCTCTCTCTCTCTTTCTACATATATAGATATCTTCCTCTGATCCTCCTCATCATTCTATCTTTCTCACTCTCTGCGTCTATTCCTCCCCAACCGTCTATCTCTCCCTATCTCTCATTCTCCAACTCCCATGTGAAATGACGTTATTTTCGAGATGAAAGCAAATTATTTGATAAAAGAGAACGAGTGAAAGAGATAGTGATATATATATATATATATATATATATATATATATATATGTATATATATATATATATAGAGAGAGAGAGAGAGAGAGAGAGAGAAAGAGGGGATGAGAGTGAGAGGGTGAGAAATTAGAAATCATCCTCGTTTTGTTTCGATGAAGAGAAAGTAGGAATGGATCGGAGGACTGGAAGACTCAAGTTTAATATTCAACACAATGTTACCACCTTTATTAGAGGTAGTAGTTTAACGCGATAAAAAGACGTACCGTCTGTTGGTTATCGAAGAAGGAGAGGCAAGCAAAGTCGAGCTTTTAATCGTTGTCAGCTCTCTTTGTCATTTTCTCACACTCTTTCTTCTACCCTCTCTACAACCCTCATCGGACAGTCGCTCTTTTTTTTGGTCCCCTTTATTATTTATATCGCATTCTTTCACAAGTACACACGTGCTTGTACACTGAGGATCGAGAAGTTTCGGATTTCACTTTAACGAATTTTTGTAATTATAATGCCTAGCACCTAGTTAAGTCCTTTGCTAATTTGCTTGAAATTTTTGACTTTGATTAGAGAAAATCGACTTCTCTATTGTAATTCTTGGTTTTACACTCGGTCCGGTGAGAAAAAGTTGGGGTCAGAAATAAGAAAGCTGGAGAAAGAAAGAGAGAGCGAGAAAGAGAGAGAGAGAGAGAGAGAGAGAGAGAGAGAGAGAAAGAGTGGGAGAGAAAACGAGAGAACGAGCATGTGTGTTGGTTAATGCGACAACTGGATGAAGTTAAAAAAGATAGAAAGATAAGAATAAGCGTACGTTTAAAAGGAGAAGAAAGAGATCAGATTAAAAGAGACAGGAAGAAAACGGGAGAGAGATAGAAGAGAGAGGGAGTGAATAGGGCAGAGTCAGAACATTTTGCGATCTAAGGCATTTCGATCTCGATGAGAAAAAGGTATGGTGCAGTATGAAATAAAATGAGAAGGAAGGAAAGAGCATAAAGATTAAGAGAGAAAAACTTGAAAGAGAAAAGAATAGAGAGATGGAGATAATGTGAGTGAATGATACAAAGAGTGAGAGATAGAGATAGTGTGAACGAATGAGACAAAGAGAGAGAGAGAGAGAGAGAGAGAGAGAGAAAGAGAGAGAGAGAGAGAGATAAGAATGAGAGGAAATTATCAAAGAGGATCGAGCTAAATAGCCGTGGAAATGTAGTTTTTAAGAGGTTGCGCAGCACTCGAAATTCGAAGTGGCCTGAAAAATTGGCCCGCTTGCGTTTCTATACTCCCCTTGAGGATTTATGATCGCTCATGTGAGTCCAACCCGAGCATTCTCGTATATCCGTGAAAGCAGTATTCCATCTAACAACAACATGCAAGTGAGAGAGGAATTCGTGATAATAAAAACAACACCTTTTCTTTATCTTTATCTTTCTCTTCTTTGTCTATGTCTGTTTCTCTTTGTTTCTATATCTGTATATATATTTATTTTTTCTACGCACAAGAAAGAGAGAAAGAGAGAGGACACGAACCTTTCATCATACAACGCGCGGAAAAAGATTTCATCGTTGTCACAGAAGGATAGAATTGTTTTATATGCAGGACGTTTTGTTAAAAATCCTTTTTCAAATTACGTTAACTTGAAGGAATAAAACATTGCGCAGCCCACAATCGGGTTTTTCACATGAGAATATTTTTCTGTTAGCGCAGTGAAGTTTTCGTGACATCGAAAAAGAATAAAGAAATAAAATAAAAAAAAGAAATAAAGAAAGACAGAACAAGACATTCGCGACTCGTTAACCGAAAGTTCGCGTTACTAATTTCCTGCTAATGCCAATATTCATTCAGTCTGTAAGAGGAAATGGAAATACATTTTTATCACGACGCTGCAAAACCACCAGGCCGAACAGAAGAAACGAATTCAGCGATTCCCGCTATCTTCTCTTCGTCTCTCTCTCTCTCTCTCTCTCTCTCTCTCTCTCTCTCTCTCTCTCTCTCTCTCTCTTTCTCTCTTTTTATGTGTATCTCTATCTTTATCTCTCTATCTATCTATCGCTCTTTCTCTATATCTTTCTCTCCCTCCTCTCTCTCTCGTACTATAGTATTTTTCTCTTTATTTCGTTTCTGTTCCCTTTAAGTATGTAACCGTGCACTTTTCTCATCGTGAAATTAGTTCTTTGTCGATGAAAAACTTATTTTTATCAAATTTGTCCAGCCCTTTTCCCACTAGATTACTCCGAAACAGATATTCTCTCTCTCTCTCTCCCTCTCTCTTTATCTATCTATCTATCTATCTATCTATCTATCTATTTATCTATCTATCTATTTATCTTTGTCTCCCATTTCTTCTCCCTCTTTCTCCCTTCAAAGTTATTACACGATATAACGAATTTGAATTATAATCCGCGTGGCAAATTGCTGAAGAGATGCGTCCACCGCTGTACACACTTCTACATGTATAATACGTGAAAGAAGATCTTCCTCTCCTATTTCTATCATTTTGAGTAGTATTAGTATGTTGGAAGAGAGAGTATATCGGAACATTTTTGTATCGGATACGTAATCCTACGCTCAATGAGTATATATATTATACATGTGTGATATGGAAGAAAGTGAATGAAATATAATTGAAAGTAGAGTTTATTTTAAATAACACAGATTTAACGCTTATCACTCGTAACGATAGACTAACTGCGGTACTCTTAAGGCTGTTCACTCACTCGCTTTCTCTATAAAACTAGACTTTTTATTTTCTTTTCATAAACAAACGCTCCTAACAAAAGACAAATCACGCTTTCTTCGACTGACAATTGGCTTACCTCATACATGCAAACACACATACACACGACAAATTTCTTCTAGAAACTTCCATCCCACATATATATTTCATATATAATATAATATAATATAATATAATATAATATAATATAATATAATATAATATAATATAATATAATATAATATAATATAATATAATATAATATAATATAATATAATATAATACAATATAATATAATATAATATAATATAAGTGTCGTAAAAGTACATATGTAAGATAGATAGTCATTTTACGAACATTCTTAGCAATTTGGAGAAATGTTAACATCCAGTCATAATTTTCAAGCAATGAAAAAAGAAAATGACGATTGATTGTGCTTATCGTCGAGACTGAGAAGGAGACGGACAGAGATGGAGGGTGAGGAAAAGATAGAGAGAAAGATAAAGTGAAAGAGAGTGAAAGAGAAATCCTTCCACGAGTCCTTCCGGCGTTATTAC
Source organism: Dolichovespula sylvestris (assembly GCA_918808275.2). NCBI lineage: Eukaryota > Metazoa > Arthropoda > Insecta > Hymenoptera > Vespidae > Dolichovespula > Dolichovespula sylvestris. Next base: position 248,211 of record CAKKNJ020000182.1, read on the forward strand.
CACGATCATCATAAGCCACCCCTCAACTCTGTTTTCACACGTAATTACGACAGATTTTCGAGCGAAATATATACTCTCTCTCTCTCTCTCTCTCTCTCTCTCTCTCTCTCTCTCTCTCCCTCTCTCACTCTCTCTCTCTCTCTCTCTCTCTCTCTCTCTTCCTTTTCTTTCTTTTATATATAAAGAAAAAAATATTTATAAAGGAAGAAAAGGAAAAGCGTTGGCGTAATTTTCATTAAAATGGGAAATTTATCAAAGAAATTAACTAACATCGACAATTATACCTTTCAACGTTCATTTTCACATCGATCGGAATTTATGCAAACTTACGGCCTCGCTTTCTCGAGTGTACAGAGAGAAGGATAGAGTGAGAGAGAGAGAGAGACAGAGAGAGAGAGAGACAGAGAGAGAGAGAGAGACGGAGAGTGAGAGAGAGAGAGAGAGAGAGAGAGAAATAGAGAGAAAGAGAACGATTATCAATCCACGCATCTTCCTCTCAATATTCGGGTATGTGCAATTACGCGGAAAATAATTAATTATTTGTGCATGCGTGACTATTAATATTTAGTTATTATAATGAGAACTACGTAAATATTTACAAATACACACGAAATATTTCATTTGTTAACGATTCGACGATATTCAATTTCTCGCATTCGTGAGTGAAATATCGATGGTCATTAGTATTCTATTATGTAGAAAAATATCAATATATATATATATATACACACATATATCCACCTACATAAAATATCTTTGAAACGAAAGAAGAAAAGCCGATGAAACAAATCATACGATTCCTGTGGAAGATAAGTTTGCAATTACTCCGAAGTGGAAAAGTTGATTAATGCGAGAGCACTATTGTAATGAAAATTTAGTTGATCGATCGTCGCTTGTTAGCCTTTGATCGGGGAGATCGAAATTTTGGTGTCCTGTTTGCGTTACTTATTTACATTTCCATACGCTTTTCAACCAAGCGGATGAATCGAGAAATACGTAATAGTGAGCATCTTCGTGTTGACTTTATTCACGTTGACGCAAGATTCTTTTGTATTGATTCATAATATAAACACTTTTAGTATAAGTTCAATTAACTTTTTCGATACTAAACGCTTAGTAAACTACTTCACCATGACATGTCATAATACAGTTTCCGATAAAGCAACGTGTCGAGCAACTCGATTGAATTCAATTGCGTGTATTGTCAGTATTTTAGTGCATAAGTCTACGTGTATTTTATTATTATTTTAGTAAACATTTACTTAATGATTAATATATGAAAACCATTCGTTCGAATCTCTACAGATGGGTACAAAGCAGGGTCGCAATTAAAAGAAAAAGAAAATTGCGGAAATTGAGTATTATACTATTACGAACTGTAAAAGTATGCAATTTAAGAGTCAAAGGCTATATTCTTCGTAGAAGCCACTAATTTGTTTTACATATTACATTGATTCATTTTTCTGATTTTATTCATCGAAAGTATAATATTTAAAGAGGCTAATCACTAGTAGAGAGTTAAATCTTTCGTCAAATATTAAAATTTTTTCAATACAACTAATCGCTTATTTCTACGCATAACACAATTACATTTGAAACTTCTTGGTCATATTTTTAAAGTTTATACTTACGATTAACAAAATCCTTATAAATTCTATATTTGTAGAGGAGGAAATAATTAGATTTGAACGAATTGAAAATACATACGTATTACCGATATCTCGTCTATATTGTATATAGACTGGTTGTATAATATTTTGTAGTTCTTTTTTTCCATTTATACCGGCTTATACATACAAGAAATGCACGACGAAAACTATCACATTCCCCGTTGTCACCGACGTCGAAATTGTGACAATGGTTCGGAAAATGAAAGAAAGTAGAATGGAGATTGGCCTAGTAGATACAATGAGAAAAACCCAGGAAAGGTTTAATTCATTAATCAGGATTTTCTCGTCATTTAAAATTTATTTGAAAAAACGATTATAATCTTACTCCTATTGTACAAATACGAGTGTATCTATATACATTATTCATATAAAATTATATAAATAATATGGAACCCATAACGTTAACTTTTCCTTTATACAATTTTCTTCTTTTCATTTGTTTCATATTTATTTTATGGATGTGGTCGAAGTCTTCATTTATCTTACAAGGAGGAAAATCATTGTGTGACCTTGATGTTCAGAAAATTAATCACCATGATATATGGTTAACTTCGTTCAACATCAATTTCTAATTATTTACTGAAAGCTGAGTTTCCCTTGTTATCATTATATTCTACAGATAATAGAAGAATTTTTATTAGTATTGACATGAAAAGAGTAGCTTGGCTAAAGGTGATAGGGGTAGAAAGAATACGTAGTTTAATAATGAGCTATTAGTCTTCCCAGTTTTACTGTTTCTGTGGAAATGTCATATTCTTACTATTTTCTTGCCTTTTGTTGAATATACAAATGAACGCATCTCTTCACGTGATCTGAATAGTATTGATTTCAGATTACCCTGTAGAATTAATCGAATCGTTATTCTATCGATATTTCTGATTGCTTTGTTGATATATATAACGTCGATATATAGATTATTCAGTTGATGCACATAAGTCGGTGTTACAGATTGCTATATTGATTTCTTGTCGATACTTTACATATCTCTTACTATAATATTGTAGATTTTTTGGCTTAATAGATTATTAGATAGCGAAATGCTGCAGATAATGAGCTAATAGATATATTCTGGAATTTCAATGGTCACACTACAGGAAATAGCTTCCATTTCATTTTTCTACAGTTAATTGTATTCATGCGAGAAGTGTCGATGCTATAGGTACATAATTTTTCAATTAGTTTAAGTTAGCTGTTTCCGCTTTATCAAAAAAAAATGTCTTAAAGTTTCACCGTATATAATAACATATAACCGATAAATCGTTTTATTGATAGACACTCGTTATAAGAAAGACAAACAAGGGTAAAATACTAATCTTAGTCGCGACGTTCTCTTATTCAATAATTGAAACACTCTTAGGTCCATGGTAATTGCATTCGTGAGGTCCATTCGATTAACGGTGCCGTTGTTCTATAAATCAAATTTGAAAAATTTTGTCGAATTGTCCAATAATTTAAATATAATATTGTTGCTATAATCGGATAAAATTGCAAGGGATGCGCCGAATATGAGCATCACTTTGTTTACGATATTAAACATTATAATAATATTAAATTTATTATACGTAACTTTACTATCGTGAATAAATTTACGATTATACAATTTATAAGAGAAAAATCTTGTTAAATTCTGTAGGCAAATTGGTTATATTCATTGGTACTTTATCTTTCTTTGATATTAGTTTCTCTTTTGGATGATCAAAAGAATGCTTTATAAAATTTTGAATATCGGTTATATAAATACATATAAGTCCTTTATTTAGCGTAATTGATATATTCGATCCTAAATGTACAATTTTAAAGATTTTTTGATATAAGATCAATAAAAATGTCAAGAATTTTCGTACCTTTTGAAATTGTACAATATGTGAGTTTTAGCTTATTTAAAATTTGGACCAAAGTATCTACTACTTGTGGATTTCAATCTAAGAGTGAATGTTGAGTTTCTTTATTTCGATCTTGTTTCAATAACCGTTATGTTTATGGAGCAATGAGCTGACAGAAAGTAGCCCATATTATCCTTTCTTTACCAAAATGAGATTGCGTTAATCCTGTGCTCTTGTTAATTAATATATCTTCTGTGATAGTTACGCTTCTTGTCGATAGATTTGTTATTACTGGACGTGTAGTGCTTTTTTGCGATACAAATGTTGGTTGGTAATATTTATCGTTAATTTCGTCTCTAGAATCGTAATAACTTATTATGTTCGTTCGCAATTTCGTTTCATGAACTTCTTTAATTGTGGATTTTATGGTGACAATTTGTTTTATAGTGATCAAAAATTTGTTCAATCCTTGATGTTTCTATTTTCTTGGCTATTGGTTTTCATGGACCTGCTTATAATTCTTGTAATGTTCTTTGTTGCATATACTTTCTATTAATTGTACCGTTCGGCATTTTATCATTACTTCACAAAGGCGGTGTTTTGGCTATTTTAATTTAATAGTTTCATCCTTTCTATTATCTGAAATGTGTGATTTAGAGCTTGTTCGATTAGGTGTTTTTATTTTTCGCAATTCCGATATATATTTTTAATATTGAACGTTAATTCTTACTTATTTATTGATGTGCAAATCTTAGAATACTGTGTTGTTGCTAGATTTAACTTTCCTCAAGACGTTTGTCTTTCTTGTCAGAATAACCGTGAAATTGACAATATTCTTCTATCGGTTTGGCAAAGTGTTATTTTGCATCAAAGACATCCATTATTTCCGTGTGATTATTATGCATTAATTTTTACTCGTAGAATTCGTGTTCGATAATTTGAGGATGGTCTCCTAAATTTTAAAAACTATGTCTTTTTCAATATAAAATAAGAAGCTATTATTGATGAAAAATCTCTTATAAATGCTCCTTTTTATCTCATTCTCTTGCCTTCGTAATTTAACCATTAAGGTTCGACTTTTCTTCTTAAATGTTATATCTCCAGGTAGTTATACATTATCTATATCCAGTAAGTATATCCAGTATACTTATCCGTGCAACGCTTCTTCGATTACAGATTCGTTGTGGTTATTATTGTCTAATTTAATTCGTTTTCTAAACCATTCACGTCCTTGACTCTAGAAAATGCTTTCTCCAGTTATTTTAATAGCCTTCCTAATGTATTATTGTCTTTTCTCTGACCATCATTGGCAATGGTGAGATGTTTAAGTACTATAAAATAAAATTCACATATAATTATAAACAATTTATACAAAATCTTGTAAGTAAAAATAATAATATACTTCAGAAACTCAAGCACCACATCTGTTCCCTCTTACGTGCGTTCCAAATTATACGGATAATTGAAAAAGACAGAAAGAGAGATCTTTGAACTATTAAATTGTCATCAAAAATGCCGTAAGATCGCCGAATAATAATTCCTCAATCGACATTAAATGACCTCCCAAGTACAATGTGCAAAGCAAAATATCATTTGAAATCAAATTTGTTCCTGCTTGAAATAAACCAATACCAAATCATAAAGCTTTATATAACTCAGAAGCGTATTCAACTTCTTTAGAAAATACTTCTGTTTCTTCGTTTTATGCTGCAAATCCTCCTACCTGTACAAAAATTGGTCATTATAAAAATTACCGCATTGATCGCCACAGTTGACTTCGGAGACCAAAGTGATCAAATGTTTATAATTGTAACATTTATATTAATAAACATTCACATTTAATGAATATTTAATATCATCACTTATTAGAGAATACTTAGAAATAACATTTTTAATTAAAACAAATTTTACTTAATATCTGTGTGCAGATAAATAAATTTTATATCTATGTTTGTTACTATAATCCAATTTGGTCACAGTATTTTTTCATACATCATTTGTATAAACAGTTGAAGCAAGACAATTGTACTACTTAAAATTTATATACTTTATTATCTGTCTCAAGCAGCTTGAAAACTAAATCCGCTTAAAACATTATATACTTTTTATCAATATTTTCATACTTACTGCAAAGAAATCAATAAATCCCGAATATGTAGATATGGATATTGTGAAAGTGTTTCCATTGCAACTAAGGTCTTTCACTATCTTTTGTTACCTCATTATTTTGTTTAATTGCTTTGCATGTCACTTATTTTACAATTATCCTGAATATATAAGCAGCACCTGTACCTAATGTTCTTCAACTAACTTTATAAATTTTGTAGTTTGCAGTATGGTGAAAGCCACATAGGTGACAACTTGGTGGAGTTTCAATGGATTTTTTTGCTCTCTACAGTTGTATGAGAACCTGTACATTTGTGACACTTGTATTGGCGATTACAGTACTTCTGGGTGTGGCCGTATCTTTGGCATCTTTTGCATTGAACTATTTCTTTCTTTTTTAAGGGTGGTTCAATTTTAACTATAGTATTATTTAGACGACTAATGTTATATACAGTATTATTGTTTGATTTTTTCTTCAAGTCGATATAGAACATTGACAGTGGGTTGTGTGTAACTCTGCATCGAATGTTATTAATATTTATTATCTCATGCCCAAGCATTTGAAATTCGTCCTTTATATCAGCCAAATCAACAGAGTGATGAACGTTGCATGGAACAACATCGAACGACCGTTCTTGTTTCAATTGCAACGTATGAAAACTAGCGTTAAAAGATTTCAATAATCTTGCAATTTTTCTATATGTTTCAGCATCAGCTGGTATGACACGAACCTGGTTATTATTACTTTTAAATTTGTAGCTCTCTTTGTTAACAACTTCGTCCAAGCATCTTGTTAAGGATTGGATATCGATTACGTCATCGAGATAAATTGGAGAGGGGTGACGGAAGAATTTCGGCAAGGGTCGATTTTCTGGCATATCTATCTCCGTGGTTGAATTTAAATTTGAGAATATGTTAGCGATTGGAAGTACTGCTTCTGATCGTGGATCCCCATTATCCCTGCCGTCGCTTCTTGTGGTCGTTTTTTGTTAGTAGGTATAGTTGCATATCTTGGAGAGGTAACTATTTGCCATGGCGGAAACAGCTTTGATATCGGCATACTCTGGTCAAGGATATGCTAAGATCTAGTCTCCATTAGCCTAACCGATTTGAAAAATATTCACTGAAATGGCTTGCTATATTGTATTTATTCTCAATATTCGCCATGTAAACAAAACAACGCGAAATTCAGCTTCGTAAGTCTGTATACTCTGAAAGCTAGAACGCAACTATATTGCTTAAAATCGATATAATTTATTGTTTACTCTTTTTATCAATATTTTCATACTTACTGACAAAGAAATCAATTAATAAGTGCCAAATATGTGGATATAGATATTCCAAAAAGTGTGCCCCTTCCAATTATGGCTTCTTGTTATCTTTTGTTACCTTATTATTCTGTTTATTATTTCGTCATGTCACTTCTTTTACATTTATCTTGAATATTTTTTTTTCTTTATCTCCATTTTTCACTGCAATTTGTTCAAGATGGACATTCTGCAGATACATTTAACACATTGAGTACAGCTCACGAGAAAACTCGTGTTTAGCAAATTGAATGTCATGGACAGATCAAGAGATTCTCGTTTTCATTCTTTTTCGACTCATTCTGCGATTTAAGCAACCAGAGAGAAATGTTTTCATTACTTTACCAGGGTAATGAAGCCGAACACCAATGCACTATGGATTACGCTTTGCCAAATTTCACACTATAAAGTATTATTCAAGTTTATGCAATAAATAATAGTTAAAATATAAAAAATCTTATAACATAAATAGATGTATAAAATATATATACAGTAATATTTAAGAATAATTTATACGAAAATAATACCAAATGCAAATTAGAAATGTGCATATCCACTTCCTATTACTTGCCAAGCGTCAGAAATGTACGAGCTTTGAGAGCAGGTTGACCGTTCAGCGCGCTGTAGGCAATGTGTTAACAATGTGTAGTTATATCATGTAGATGTTCTCTCATTAGAAAAGATCATTACAATAAATAAGAAGAATTGTTTTAACTTATGTTCTAAGGAAATCTTTTGGATATTTCCTATGTAAACTTCTTGGTATATTTTCCAAGTATAACTTCCTTACTGGATCATATGGGTTATTTCTTAGTCTTTCTTTGTATCGAGCACATATGTTGGTTATTTCCTCTTGTACTGATTCGATCTTAAGATCTTTACGGATTTGTTCGTTGCAAATGTATCAGGGAGCGTTAATTATGCTCCTCAGGATAATGGATTGTGTATTGTTCCCAGTTTAGTTATAGGACTCTTTGCTGCTGTTCCTCATATAACGATTCCATATGTCCAAATCGGTTTAATTATAATCTTATATATTAATAGTTTATTTTTCATGTTTAGTTTCAAATTTTTATTTGTAGGCCAGTACATGTTCCTTCTTTCTATATGAATTTGTTCTATTTTATCTTGAATATGTTAGCTGCAACTGTTCCTAATTTTCTCAACCTCTCTTTCCTTGTGATGGATTAGTTACAAAGAATACCCTGAACAAAAAACAACTTAAGATTTTGATATTTATTATCTTTAATGATGATCAATATTAAAAGTAATATACAAACAAGATGACTAGTAACAAAAAAAATATATAGTAACGAAAATACAATTTCTTTTTACTAAAGTTTTTTATAATGATTTAAAAAAGAATAATTACCGTACAGTTAACGGAAAATAGTGTTTTGCTTGTATCGAATAATTTACAATAAAGATATTACGAGTAAAATATTATTTTATGATATATACGTAGATAATATGGTTACGCAAATTATTTTCTTGAATATTGGTATTAACTCAACATAATTGTTACACATAACGAAAGTATATCATTTTATAAAGTCAGAGACTCAAAAGTGTCTATCAATCTACATTTTAAATAAATATTAAATATAAAATTAATGAAATTTAACCTTAAACGTATATTATCAACAGCACCAATATTTCACGGTTTTACACTAAACCGTGTTTTCACGAAAGCTATTAATCAATTTAACTAAAAGCGATCTAAACTTATTAGAATTAATTTCTCGTTTATGGTTGTTTATTCTTTTTTGTTTTTATCAAAGTCACTAGCCCCCATTTTTGAATCTAGAACAGAACGCATTTCTTTTTTTTTATACTCATGTTATTTTTCAGTCTCGATTATTTCTTCCCTTTTTTCGAGATTTAATTTCGCTTTTTCTCTTCCTAGAAATACAAGTCAGAGAATATGAACAAATAACGGTGTAAAACGCGGTTTGGTGTAAATACGCCGATATTCTCCAAAGCCATCTAGCAATGTCTTCTACAAATGCAGTATTGGCGCTAATGAAATACTAGGTGCTTTTCTTATTAAACGTTTAAGGTTAAGTTTCATTAATTTTATATTTAATATTTATTGAAAAAGTAGATTGATAGATACTTTTGAGCCTATAACTTAAAAAATTGATATACTTTCGTTATATGTAACAATTATGTTGAGTTAATACCAATATTCAAGAAAATAATTTGCGTAACCATACTATCTACGTATATTTCATAAAATAATATTTTACTCGTAATATCTTTATTGTAAATTATTCGATACAAGCAAAACACTATTTTCCGTTAACTGCACGGTAATTATTCTTTTTTAAATCATTATAAAAAACTTTAGCAAACAGAAATTGTACTTATGTTACTATATATTTTTTTTTTTATTACTAGTAATCTTGTTTGTATATTATATTGTTAATATTGATCATCGTTAAAGATACTGAATATCAAAATCATAAGTTTGTTTTTTTTCAGGGTATCGTTTCTATCTAATCGGTCAGAAGGAAAGAATAATGTCTTTCAATTCAAAAGAGACTTCAATGCAATGTTTATAATATCTAATAAACAGGAACGCAAACAGGGAAAGATTCTATCAAACATTTATAAAGTTGATCAGATAATATTAGGAATAGGTGCTGTTTATATATTCAAGATAATTGTGGGATAAGTGACATGAGAAGAAATTAAACAAAATAATAAGGTAACAAAAGATAGTGATAGGCCATAATCACAATGGAAAGACTTTTTGAAATATGTATATTCACATATTTCCCAGTTATTGATTTCCTTGAAAGAAAGTATGAAAATATTGATAAAAAATATCGCAAGAGTATGATGTCTGAGGCGCTAAGATTTGAGGGTGAATTTAGGGTTATTGAGTAAAAATAAACAAAATATGTAAAGTGGTTATTTTGTTTTAAAATTAGAATTTTTTGTTAGTTATCCAGAATGACAATTTTGTTCAATTTGAAAAGTAACCGAATTGTAACTGCAATTACTTGGTTGGGGAAGATACAGGAATAACATAGAACTAAGCAGATCAGTAGTCATCGACTATTATAGTTACTGCCTAGAAGTAGCAGAAATCATAGTTTCCAATAGTGAAATATGTCTCGGAGGTAATGAAAGAATGATACAAATTAATGAAACGCAAGTATCATCACGGAAGAATCACAGAGCAGATGACTGTAACTGTTCTGGGACTGTATTGCAAAGAAGATAAAGTCGGTTTATTCTTTCTGGTGAATTTGAAAAGTAAACTAGAGCTTTGGTCTTACATTAACAAGTTTGTTGCTAAAGATTCAACTAAAGTTTGTACAGACAGTGCCAAACATTACGTTGGTATAGAAAAACTATTTGGTGACCGTATTGTTCATTTGGCAATAAACCATAGTGTCCAGAGTAGGCCAGCAAAACAAATCTGAGCAACATAATTAACGACTTGTTAACAAATCGTTGAAACGTGCTATACATTACCCCAGAACACCCACGCTGCTTCAGTGATATATAGCATTGCGTTATTATAAACAGCAATATCTGGAATGAGATTATAAAAATGACCTAGCCTTTCAAATAATGCAGTTCCTTGTTGATATAAAACAGGTATATCCAGGGGTTGTCGATGGAGTAAAACAGTCAGGACTTGAGCTGCAAGAGATCGATGAATTTGAATTCGCATCATTCGCAGGCCAAACATCGGATGAAGAACTGTTATCAGAGTGGGATCAATTAGTTTAAAAAAAAGGATGTCATGCACGCGTACACATACACTTGCACACACACATCAGAGAGAAACTGGAGTTGAAAAATATTGCCAAAGTGACCAGCCGCGGATCCTAATCTCTATACACACACCTAGAAAGAAACACTAAAACAGCCTTTATCAGAGCCAGCAATACTTAGCGGGCAATTTCCATGTGGTGTATTCAGTGTAACTCGAATGGTCTGCATGCGCCAATTGGGTCTCTGCCAAATAAGAGAATAACTTTTTATCCTTGAGGTAATACTAAACGAATACTTTTTCAAGCTCCTCCAATCAATTTATTTGTATAATATAATTTGTATATTTGTATAATATCCAATCATGGATTTTTGGCGTATTTCCAATTACCGCTAAAAGCGCTTATAATTCCTTAAGGAAGTCGAAAAGGAAAATTTTGTATTCTTGAAATTCTCATTATTTTGGTTCGAATATCAAGAATCAACGGTCAGAACTTGGCGCCTCGTATATCGTACTAGCCCCAAAAGAATATAATGTTTTAGGCGGATTTAGTTTTCAAGCTGCTTGAGACAGATAATAAAGTATATAAATTTTAAGTAGTACAATTGTCTTGCTTCAACTGTTTATACAAATGATGTATCAAAGAATACTGTGACCAAATTGGATTATAGTAACAAACATAGATATAAAATTTATTTATCTGCACACAGATATTAAATAAAATTTGTTATGTAACATAAATTTACTTAGCTTTGTGAGTTGTCTCTGTTATGCAGGATCAGATGTGATCGTTTCAACCGCATGTTTGTAATTTCATCACTGCAGATTGTAGCACTACATTCAATATACTACTTATTTGTGGAGCGCCTTAATCATCGCAACGTTAAATATTTGGACACCATGATCTGTTGGCAATATCATACGTGAATTGTCAGAAAAGGTACAAGATAAAGAAAATGATTTTACAAGGAATACTTTGGGAATGCTTCTGAGACCAACATTTGTGTTGGCACGTATATACGTTGTACCGGTATGTACATATTATATAGTTCTAATAGAGATAGAGGGTAGTTTCTTCTTTATACTTTTGAATCTAATAATGGTAAAATAATGATAAATATGGTTACGTAAGACAGCATTCTTATCTATGGGACAAAAATGTTATTTGTAAGTATTCTCTAATAAATGATGATATTAAATATTCATTAAATGTGAATGTTTATTAATATAAATGTTACAATTATAAACATTTGATCACTTTGGTCTCCGAAGTCAACTGTGGCGATCAATGCGGTAATTTTTATAATGACCAATTTTTGTACAGGTAGGAGGATTTGCAGCATAAAACGAAGAAACAGAAGTATTTTCTAAAGAAGTTGAATACGCTTCTGAGTTATATAAAGCTTTATGATTTGGTATTGGTTTATTTCAAGCAGGAACAAATTTGATTTCAAATGATATTTTGCTTTGCACATTGTACTTGGGAGGTCATTTAATGTCGATTGAGGAATTATTATTCGGCGATCTTACGGCATTTTTGATGACAATTTAATAGTTCAAAGATCTCTCTTTCTGTCTTTTTCAATTATCCGTATAATTTGGAACGCACGTAAGAGGGAACAGATGTGGTGCTTGAGTTTCTGAAGTATATTATTATTTTTACTTACAAGATTTTGTATAAATTGTTTATAATTATATGTGAATTTTATTTTATAGTACTTAAACATCTCACCATTGCCAATGATGGTCAGAGAAAAGACAATAATACATTAGGAAGGCTATTAAAATAACTGGAGAAAGCATTTTCTAGAGTCAAGGACGTGAATGGTTTAGAAAACGAATTAAATTAGACAATAATAACCACAACGAATCTGTAATCGAAGAAGCGTTGCACGGATAAGTATACTGGATATACTTACTGGATATAGATAATGTATAACTACCTGGAGATATAACATTTAAGAAGAAAAGTCGAACCTTAATGGTTAAATTACGAAGGCAAGAGAATGAGATAAAAAGGAGCATTTATAAGAGATTTTTCATCAATAATAGCTTCTTATTTTATATTGAAAAAGACATAGTTTTTAAAATTTAGGAGACCATCCTCAAATTATCGAACACGAATTCTACGAGTAAAAATTAATGCATAATAATCACACGGAAATAATGGATGTCTTTGATGCAAAATAACACTTTGCCAAACCGATAGAAGAATATTGTCAATTTCACGGTTATTCTGACAAGAAAGACAAACGTCTTGAGGAAAGTTAAATCTAGCAACAACACAGTATTCTAAGATTTGCACATCAATAAATAAGTAAGAATTAACGTTCAATATTAAAAATATATATCGGAATTGCGAAAAATAAAAACACCTAATCGAACAAGCTCTAAATCACACATTTCAGATAATAGAAAGGATGAAACTATTAAATTAAAATAGCCAAAACACCGCCTTTGTGAAGTAATGATAAAATGCCGAACGGTACAATTAATAGAAAGTATATGCAACAAAGAACATTACAAGAATTATAAGCAGGTCCATGAAAACCAATAGCCAAGAAAATAGAAACATCAAGGATTGAACAAATTTTTGATCACTATAAAACAAATTGTCACCATAAAATCCACAATTAAAGAAGTTCATGAAACGAAATTGCGAACGAACATAATAAGTTATTACGATTCTAGAGACGAAATTAACGATAAATATTACCAACCAACATTTGTATCGCAAAAAAGCACTACACGTCCAGTAATAACAAATCTATCGACAAGAAGCGTAACTATCACAGAAGATATATTAATTAACAAGAGCACAGGATTAACGCAATCTCATTTTGGTAAAGAAAGGATAATATGGGCTACTTTCTGTCAGCTCATTGCTCCATAAACATAACGGTTATTGAAACAAGATCGAAATAAAGAAACTCAACATTCACTCTTAGATTGAAATCCACAAGTAGTAGATACTTTGGTCCAAATTTTAAATAAGCTAAAACTCACATATTGTACAATTTCAAAAGGTACGAAAATTCTTGACATTTTTATTGATCTTATATCAAAAAATCTTTAAAATTGTACATTTAGGATCGAATATATCAATTACGCTAAATAAAGGACTTATATGTATTTATATAACCGATATTCAAAATTTTATAAAGCATTCTTTTGATCATCCAAAAGAGAAACTAATATCAAAGAAAGATAAAGTACCAATGAATATAACCAATTTGCCTACAGAATTTAACAAGATTTTTCTCTTATAAATTGTATAATCGTAAATTTATTCACGATAGTAAAGTTACGTATAATAAATTTAATATTATTATAATGTTTAATATCGTAAACAAAGTGATGCTCATATTCGGCGCATCCCTTGCAATTTTATCCGATTATAGCAACAATATTATATTTAAATTATTGGACAATTCGACAAAATTTTTCAAATTTGATTTATAGAACAACGGCACCGTTAATCGAATGGACCTCACGAATGCAATTACCATGGACCTAAGAGTGTTTCAATTATTGAATAAGAGAACGTCGCGACTAAGATTAGTATTTTACCCTTGTTTGTCTTTCTTATAACGAGTGTCTATCAATAAAACGATTTATCGGTTATATGTTATTATATACGGTGAAACTTTAAGACATTTTTTTTTGATAAAGCGGAAACAGCTAACTTAAACTAATTGAAAAATTATGTACCTATAGCATCGACACTTCTCGCATGAATACAATTAACTGTAGAAAAATGAAATGGAAGCTATTTCCTGTAGTGTGACCATTGAAATTCCAGAATATATCTATTAGCTCATTATCTGCAGCATTTCGCTATCTAATAATCTATTAAGCCAAAAAATCTACAATATTATAGTAAGAGATATGTAAAGTATCGACAAGAAATCAATATAGCAATCTGTAACACCGACTTATGTGCATCAACTGAATAATCTATATATCGACGTTATATATATCAACAAAGCAATCAGAAATATCGATAGAATAACGATTCGATTAATTCTACAGGGTAATCTGAAATCAATACTATTCAGATCACGTGAAGAGATGCGTTCATTTGTATATTCAACAAAAGGCAAGAAAATAGTAAGAATATGACATTTCCACAGAAACAGTAAAACTGGGAAGACTAATAGCTCATTATTAAACTACGTATTCTTTCTACCCCTATCACCTTTAGCCAAGCTACTCTTTTCATGTCAATACTAATAAAAATTCTTCTATTATCTGTAGAATATAATGATAACAAGGGAAACTCAGCTTTCAGTAAATAATTAGAAATTGATGTTGAACGAAGTTAACCATATATCATGGTGATTAATTTTCTGAACATCAAGGTCACACAATGATTTTCCTCCTTGTAAGATAAATGAAGACTTCGACCACATCCATAAAATAAATATGAAACAAATGAAAAGAAGAAAATTGTATAAAGGAAAAGTTAACGTTATGGGTTCCATATTATTTATATAATTTTATATGAATAATGTATATAGATACACTCGTATTTGTACAATAGGAGTAAGATTATAATCGTTTTTTCAAATAAATTTTAAATGACGAGAAAATCCTGATTAATGAATTAAACCTTTCCTGGGTTTTTCTCATTGTATCTACTAGGCCAATCTTCATTCTACTTTCTTTCATTTTCCGAACCATTGTCACAATTTCGACGTCGGTGACAACGGGGAATGTGATAGTTTTCGTCGTGCATTTCTTGTATGTATAAGCCGGTATAAATGGAAAAAAAGAACTACAAAATATTATACAACCAGTCTATATACAATATAGACGAGATATCGGTAATACGTATGTATTTTCAATTCGTTCAAATCTAATTATTTCCTCCTCTACAAATATAGAATTTATAAGGATTTTGTTAATCGTAAGTATAAACTTTAAAAATATGACCAAGAAGTTTCAAATGTAATTGTGTTATGCGTAGAAATAAGCGATTAGTTGTATTGAAAAAATTTTAATATTTGACGAAAGATTTAACTCTCTACTAGTGATTAGCCTCTTTAAATATTATACTTTCGATGAATAAAATCAGAAAAATGAATCAATGTAATATGTAAAACAAATTAGTGGCTTCTACGAAGAATATAGCCTTTGACTCTTAAATTGCATACTTTTACAGTTCGTAATAGTATAATACTCAATTTCCGCAATTTTCTTTTTCTTTTAATTGCGACCCTGCTTTGTACCCATCTGTAGAGATTCGAACGAATGGTTTTCATATATTAATCATTAAGTAAATGTTTACTAAAATAATAATAAAATACACGTAGACTTATGCACTAAAATACTGACAATACACGCAATTGAATTCAATCGAGTTGCTCGACACGTTGCTTTATCGGAAACTGTATTATGACATGTCATGGTGAAGTAGTTTACTAAGCGTTTAGTATCGAAAAAGTTAATTGAACTTATACTAAAAGTGTTTATATTATGAATCAATACAAAAGAATCTTGCGTCAACGTGGATAAAGTCAACACGAAGATGCTCACTATTACGTATTTCTCGATTCATCCGCTTGGTTGAAAAGCGTATGGAAATGTAAATAAGTAACGCAAACAGGACACCAAAATTTCGATCTCCCCGATCAAATCTCCGAACTCCTCCTTAATCGATAAACGGGGGAAAAATTTTAGATCGTCAATGTGGATGTATGAAGTAGAAAGATGTCTAAGAAGGGAGAAGTAAATACGTGACCTTGAGGTGAGTCGTTCACAACACGATAAATAGCCGAAGGATCGACAATGGCAAAATAGTATTGGAGCAGTGGGTGTGTTTAGAGTGTGTGCGAGGGAGTGAGAGAAAATGGGAAGTACAGATTCTCCAGAGAGCGAGTGAACGAACGTGAGAAGGAAATAGACAGTGAGCGAGGGGAAGAAGTAAGAAAGAGCGTGTTAGAGTGTGAGCGAGAGGGATGATAGCTGGTAGAACCGGCCAGAAGCAAGAAGGCCCGTGTCAAAAGGTAACCGCAAGTTTGCTTTCTGAACGTAACCGGCATAAAAGACGCTTCATCACAATTTTCTCTTCTCTTCTCTTCTCTTTCCACGTACATACATAGCTAGGACGCTTGAATATCCTGCCGGAATGCTTCGTATAGAATAATTATCA
>CAKKNJ020000182.1:270000-290793 GCA_918808275.2 Dolichovespula sylvestris
TAACATTGTGTTGAATATTAAACTTGAGTCTTCCAGTCCTCCGATCCATTCCTACTTTCTCTTCATCGAAACAAAACGAGGATGATTTCTAATTTCTCACCCTCTCACTCTCATCCCCTCTTTCTCTCTCTCTCTCTCTCTCTCTCTCTCTCTCTCTATATATATATATATATATATATATATATATATACATATATATATATATATATATATATATATATATATATATCACTATCTCTTTCACTCGTTCTCTTTTATCAAATAATTTGCTTTCATCTCGAAAATAACGTCATTTCACATGGGAGTTGGAGAATGAGAGATAGGGAGAGATAGACGGTTGGGGAGGAATAGACGCAGAGAGTGAGAAAGATAGAATGATGAGGAGGATCAGAGGAAGATATCTATATATGTAGAAAGAGAGAGAGAGAGAGAGAGAGAGAGAGAGAGAGAGAGAGAGAGAGAGAGAGAGAGAGCAACAGAAAAAAGAAGAAAAGAGAAGAGGGTTGAAAAAATAGTAATATTACCCGTAGAGTATTGGATTTGGATAACTACGTTTCCATGAGTTCCAATGACATTACCGTCTCCTTCGAAGATCGTAGAATCACGCGGAAGGTTAATCTGTGTCTAAGCGAATAAGCAAAGGACTCATCTAGGTGCTAGGTAATTACTAAGGTCCGTTTAAGTGAAATACGATACTCCTCTCTTATCTGATTCTGCGCCGTAAAAGAAATAAGGGGACCAAAAAAACGAGTGAGGGTAGGTGGAGGTTGGAAATGAAGGGTGAAAGAATGAGTTGACGACGGTTACAAATTCGGCTTCAGCTGCCTCTCCTGCTACGATAACCCCCGAATACTATGCCCTTTTTAAACGTCAAGCTATTACCTCTGTCAAAGCTTGAAACATCTTGTGGAGTATTAAACTTGACTCTCTCAGACCTCCGATGCAGTCATGTTTATTGAAATGCTAATCGAAGCAGGTTACGTTTTCACGTATATCTCAATTAACTTAAATACAGTCAGAAGATGGAAAGATATGAAAGAGAAATGTGTAATTCTTTCTCTTCCTCTCTATATCTATATATCTACCTCTCTGGTTTTTTCTCTTTCATCCTTTTTATCAAGTTTTTCTATATAGTTTTCTCTATTTCTGTCATTCTTCCTTTTATTCAGCTCTGATTTTCGTCGTTTCTCTTTCATTCCCTCTGTTATTCTGATGACGATAGAGCTTTTTCGTTTTAACTTCGATCGTTGCCTCGACCCTCTCCACGTTGGCTCGTTTTTCGTGGCCTCCTTCTTTCTTCTTCTTGCTATTTCCTAGCATCACTGGTAACACCGCAAATAGATCCCATCTTTATTAACAAACCCATAATCTCCCATGGGCACAAGACAGTTTGTCGTAGATCTTCTAGCTCGCATCCATCAATACATATATATGAAAGGAGTCTGTGTTGCCGCACTCGTACGTTCCTCAGTTGTTCACAGTACTTTCTCCTAAGGATAATATGTTACTATTAGAAATATCTGCCCTTGGTAACTCGTTGAATACTCGCTAAGAAAGAGCATACATAAAGAAAATATTGTCACCTTTGTTCGAACTTGAGTATTATTTTAGTCAAAAATCTAGCTTTAATTATGTGTCTGGTCGAGTAATAAATAAACAATCAAAGTAGATGACTAGACGCGATCAAAACAAAAAAGGCACACATGGGATCGTTTAAACATTAGGCATCTTTGTATTCACTCTCCTAATTTCATTATTGCCCTCGCAAGATCTTTCGAGAATGAATATGGTTATACAAAGAAAGCAACCGTTCAATCAGTCAGTCGGTCTATTGTTGCGAATGGTAAGTGTTTAATATGTGTTACCATAAACTCTACTTTCAATTATATTTAACTTACATTTTTCCATATGCAACAAAAATATATTCATGTATACATATGTATACATACATACATATATGTATATATATATATATATATATATATATATATATATATATATATATATATGTATCTATTCTAGTTGGAACGAAAGTTTCTGTCTCGATGCATCATCGGCTCTTCGCGGTCGACTAAGAGAGAGAGAGAGAGAGAGAGAGAGAGAGAGAGAGAGAGAGAGAGAGAGAGAGAGAGAGAGAAATGAGAGATAAAACGGATGTGGTGCAACAATAGGGAAGCATTAATTTCAATTCTGTCCTCTTTTCCTTTTGACATAAAGGTAGGAATTGCATATTTTCCACTATCGAGGATTCTGCCTTGCATATAATAAAACGAACAATCTGTAAAACCAACAATCTCCTGTTCTATTTTTTTCCTGACTATAAAGCTTTTCTACTTTTCACCTTTTCTATATAATGAAATAAATGAGTAAATTAATAAGAATTCGTTTAATCTGCAATTTATATTAGATGAACTATTACACGCTCGTATATTAAAAATTTTTCCGGTTTACGCGGTCGCGAGAAAATGTCAAAAGAAACAGAATCACTTAATCCGAATAGGACAATATACTGAGCATCATAAAATTATGAATAAGATTATTTTTTCCAGATCACGTAACGTTATAAATGTCTTGTTGAGTTGACCGACGATTTTATTATGGTTACATACTTTGTAAAAATAAAAATTCAACAATATGAACTTTCCTTTCAAAAGGGGGAGAACTTAAACATAAGTCATAGAATTTAGAAAAAAAGAAAAAGAATAAGATATATATATATATGTATCGACGCAAAAAATGAATTTTTGAAAGTATTCGAAACGATCCCCTTTGACTTGAATACATTTTACGCTGTGCAAACATAAAATTACGTACTTTTGTATAATTTTATACCGACATATTCACAATATTCGCCGGTAGATAAGCAAGTTTATTTATTATCGGGTGCGATGTAAAGTGTTGTTGAATGTTTCATTTGTTGGTAATTTCAATATATTTCTGAAATGAACTAAGATATTATATGTCATCTTATTGTTAGTTATTGACGTGATTCTCAATCATCTTCAAATAATAAATTTATTGCGATTATCTAATTTAGTAGAATCAAACATCATTCAATTTTTTTGAACCCCAGTTTTCTCCAAAGTGGAGCCTACTATGGCAAAAATATATATCAGCACTTTCATAATAATACGATCAATTACAAGAATATTTAATACTTTATAGTTCTTCATAGAAAAATGCTATTGAAATGAAATATTTTATAATATATCTTTATCATGATATTTGACCAATTCAGCCAAATGTGGAGATTGAAAATTAGTACAAAAAACTGATAGTAAAGGTGATACAGGAGGTGCGTCTATCATCAAAGTATCACCTACAATTTCCCATTCAATACTAAACTTTTTTTTATCAGGATACACTCCATTATCGAAACTATACAAAACTGTGCAATTGATGCGACCTATATGTGCGTTGAATATTCATCTTACAAATCGGTGTAATCTGTACATGTATGTGTTGCAAACACGAGTAAGACAATAAAATCAATATTGCTAGCTCGAGAAGACCAGAATCCGATATCATGTTACAAATTTAACGAGCCTCGTCCAATCGAATAGTAGACAGTCCGTGGCTCTCTGATTTTCTTGTGTATCTACACGATACGTTTACGCAAACGATAAAATAATATTTATAACTAAGATACTTCTAATTGATATTCCTCCACTAAATAATGAACATGTTTTTCATTCATTGTTGTGATTTTACGGAAAGAATTTGCCGAATATGGAGATATACAAGGGTGCAAGAAGCATCAAATCTCATGAAAGTTGAACTCTATATGAAGAAACGCGATTATTCATGTAGATATACTCACGCCTTTTGTTGTTCATCCCTTAAATCCCATTACTCGTACATATACGTTTTCAAATCAGAAGCAGGTCCAAACTTTTAAAACTAATTCAATGACGGAAACGGGCTTACTTTCCTTTTTTTCTACTTCGCGTGGCTGAAGCTACACCGGTGCACACGTCGCACAACTTGTTTGCCGCCACTACGAGAAAGAAAAATAGAATTATTACTCTTGGTGCCACTCTCCTTCTTTACTCCGTCACGGTGCTCAGGAGGTACTATTATCTTGCTGCTGTTACGAGAGAGAAAGATAGAGATAGAATATTGTCGTCGTTGGTGCGGTGCGCAGCGCAGTCTTAAATCCGTTTGGCCGCTCGTGAAATCCGCGCGAACGAGAGGAAATCAGTTGAGTGCGACAACGCGTCGTGAACGGTTGTTCGGGTTAGGAAAGCGTGACTTTTCGAGAGACATACAATGGGACCGTTTTTTCGTTACGACATACGAGACACGACACACCGTTCGTTTTCTCATTTACTACATTTAGTGGACCATTACTGTAAAATTATTAAAGTCCTCGATCTCTACGTGCGAAAGGACAAATAGCTGAGATTTTCATTTTTTCTTTTATTCCTCCCCGAATTCTTAGAAATCATTCAACTTATTATCGTGTACTCATATAGTGATCTATTAGTATTGTTATTATCATCATCATTATTATTATTAATAGTTTCATATCCTTTTAAAAAACGCATAAATAAATCGTGATTTGACGAGTACGATTTTTTTTCAATCCGTACCGAGCGTATTACATCAAGCGGTCATTATAAGAGCAAAAGGATCATCTTACATAGACAAAGTAATAATTTCCCTTCAACTTCTTCTCTCTGTCATTTTCTATATTAATCTCGTGCTCAACGAATTTTATCTACATCGTCTTCGTGCAAAAAGAGGATCCAAATTTTGTAGTGACTGACACGTTGGTTTCATTAGTACAATTTGTGAGTACGCATGTTTACATTTTTTCTTCTATCTGTATCGCTTATCTGTGTATATGTTTTATTGAATTATGAAGAGTTTTTTGTTTTTTAATCGTTCATGACCGACTAATAAACGAGTCACGAGTGTTTTTTCTCTCGTGAAACTAATTGATTGAACTTCATCCGCTTATCTATATTTTCTTATCGTCCGAAGTAGATCATGTTTATTTTTTTATATTCTTTTCTTGTTCTTCAACGTTGAACGTTTCTCGTGTTCGTGACACGTGGCGTCGAAGGTTGTTTTTACAATTCTTTTTATGCATTTCATTTTGGAAATATTTATTTTACAATGAGTTAATTCACGATATAAGATAAAAATAAAGATTTTTAATATGATGATATTCGGTAAAAGAATTTTTCAAACGAAAATTGTTAGATCATTTAGATAGAATGAAGAGAACAAAGAAATGGTATTGAACGTTCAATAACATTGATCGACCGCGATGAAATAAATGCATTTCGCGAAAGAGAGGATGGAGGATTTTGTGTCGATTTCACGTGGATACCTTTCTGTGTATAAATCCTAAAAAATTTCGCTAATTTATCACAGTTTTTTATGGGAAAAAAGAAATATGAGAATAAGAAATTGATAAAAATAGAAAAAAAAGAAGTTTATCAAAGACCGATGGCTTTGATTCGATGATTCGGATTAACAATGATAAATGAGGATTACATTTAAAGCAATTAAAGAATTTCAAGTGGGTGGAATAGGTAGACAAAAAGGGACAAAGAGAGATAAATAGAGAGAGAGAGAGAGAGAGAGAGAGAGAGATTCAGAAAAGAGAAAGATTGATTCTCGTCGGTTCCCTCTTTCGTGGCAAATGCGATCAGATACGTTGATGCAGTTTGCGATAATTAAGGATAGTTTGTTGGAACAAAAATTCTGATCATAGATCTTTAACGTGTCGATACAAAAATGATCTTGTTCAAGGTGATATAATAAAATTCGATCATCGATATCTAATCTTTTAACGAGAAAAGTAATTTTCGAGTTTACCTTCATAATACTATACCCGTGTTTCCTATTTCTCCTGCACTCGTTATAACACTATGACTATCGATCTCTCTCCCTCATCCTCACCCTCCCGTCCGCCATTACTAATCTTCTTTCTCTTTCTTTCTCACTTTCTCTCTCTCTCTCTCTATCTCTCTCTCTTTATCTCTCTTTTTCTGTTCTTTTTCTCCAACTCATTCTAATCTTTCGAAGATATTTAAATAAAGAGAAGTTATACTTATAAGTCCTTTTAAGGTCCGCGCAAATTCCAGTTCCTTTTGGTATTTTATTTCTTCTATTCTTTTTCCTTTTTTTTTCTGTTTTGATTTTTAATTTTTACTTCAAACTAAGACCGTTCCCCTTTTATGCTTATTAAATTCGTAAGGGTCGATCGTTGAAAGTTTCTCTGAACGATGGACGGCCGAGATCGATTACCGAAAAAAGAGAACGAGAGAACGAGGTGGAGAAAGAGAGATGAAAATGAAAGAAAAGAAAATAGAAAAAGAAAGAAAAAAGAAGAGAAAGAAGAAGAAGTAAAGGGTTAATCGTTCGATGAAGATCGATTTTATTCGAGAGTCTTTTGTTCCAGAAATCCTTTCCTTGTTCTCCCCAAAACATAAATTTTCACAGATAGAGAGAAAGGGAGGAGAGAGTGAAAGAGAGAGAGAGAGAGAGAGAGAGAGAGAGAGACAGAGACAGCCGTTTTTTATCGCTTGACTCATAATAAGCTAGCCCCATATTCCAGTTTGCTAGGTGCCGTGAGACGAGAATCAACTCTCCCCTTCAACCTCCTTTACCAATTAATTTAATGGTGAGACGAGAAAAATCTCAATAAAGAGACTGGCCGGATGATTGATTTTCAGGAATAATCTTTGGAACTTTCTGGATTAGCCAAAAACTTTTGTCCTACCTAAAAACTTTTTTTGACCTACTGTACTGCGTATATGGTTAAGTATCTTTTGGTCGATCATTCTTTTTTTTTTCTAAACTATCCTTTCGTCGTTTCTATTTTTTCTTTTTTCTCCTAAACAAGAGATCATTAACTTCGCATACATATTCAATCATGAATGCAACGTGGTATTTGGTCGACGATTTGAATCGATGATTAATTAGAAACGTTAATTGGTCGCACGGGAGGAAAGTCGTGATAATCATGGTACATTAATATAGATGATGAATGATCTGGCCTAGCTTCTCAATATTCCCCCTCCTCTCTTTATCTGTTCACTAACTTTTTCTTTATTTCCAACTTAATCTTTCATGACAGATAACTATACCTATATTCTATGGTCAAACGCGAGGTTCTATTAGTCCTTTTATGATATTCTATAAATTTTCTTGTTGTTGTTATTGTCCTTGTCGTTGTCGTTGTTTCTGTTGTTCTTTTAAATTATTGATTTCATTACATTAATATTGTAGAATCGTAAGGCATTTAAATCTTGTGCCATTTTTAAATTGACGTTCGTAAACACGATGGAATATAAAAAATAAAAAAATAAAAATGAAAGAAGGGCGATGTAAATCACTCTAAATCGTAGTTCAGATTTTTCCAATTTATTATTATTATTTTTTTTTAATGAACCATAGGGCTTGTCACACTTGATGTATATATACATGCAATTGCGTACGTACACACGTACACACACACGCGCACGCGCGCGCACACGAACTTGAAATGCACTCAAAATATAATTATTGTTCGGTTGAATAGATTGAACTCGTTTTTTTCTCCTTCCTTTTTTCTTTTTGTATTATTTTTCAAACAACCAGATTTGTTGGTGTTATCAATTGTAGAACGACAAGCACACAGAAAGTTACTGAAAACTCAATAGAGCGAGTATCGCAGTTGGAAGGAGATGGAGCTAAACGTAAAAACGTTATTAGCGAAGCCAAACAAAATCGTGGCGAGTTGCAATATCGAGAAGTCGACATGGCGCGATATCAGGATGAAAATTGGGTAAATATAGAGACAGAGAGAGAGAGAGAGAGAGAGAGAGAGAGAGAAAGAGGCCGAAAAGTGATGAAATGGTGTGGGGTGAAGGTTTATGGGGCTGGGGCGTTCGTTCGTAGAAGCGGAGAGAGAACGACGGGAGGCGGAGATGAAAGTGCAATTCTGCAGCGAAAACCATGCCTTCGGCATAGGGCCGTGTATCATTCTGCATCTAAATTAGTTGTTCCTCATCTCGTTATCGGTGGATGTTTTCTACTTCCTCGCTTCCTCCCTCTTATACTCTCTCTCTCTCTCTCTCTCTCTCTCTCTCTCTTCCTCTCTCTCACTCTCTCTCTTTCTCTTACCAATATATTTATAAGAAAAGACTAACACATCTTAGATCATATAGATAAGGTAAAGGACTTACATCAAACCATCACATATTTTTCTTCGTAATATAGGACGAACGAATTAATCGAAATTAAAAAAATTGGAATAGATGAATTCGTGTTGACTAGTTTAGGTGATGGATTACCATTTGAATACAGTACTTAGAATAGTCCCAGACACATACAACAATCTCGTCAATGCCTTCGCCAAGGCACGATTGCTATACAAAAGATTAGAACACGATCGATTACGGAGACGATGAGGTCTTCCAAATTTCCGTGACAGACACCTAAAGAAGAATTATCGAGCAACAAGAATACTCAAACCAGAACCACCGCCTACAAGTCGCACATACTGCGAGACGCAACCAACACGCAATTTTAGTTAGGTCGAAGATGATAATCAAGAAACACAAAGTTTTCTTTTTTATTTTGAATTTTTGTTTTGTTCTTTTTTCTTTTTCTTTATAAAGGATCGTCACGTGTACAGATCAGACGAGTTAAGAACTAAACCTTTGACCTACAACCACGAGTTGTTTATATCATAAGAAGTATACATTATTCGCAAGTTCGACCATACGGCAGAACAACCAAATGGGTCGACGCGCGATCGACCTTTCTGTTTACTATGGCCAGAGCAATCGGGAGATACTGTGTACGTCAAGAGGTTAATGAAACTTTCTATGATAAATCGAAGAATGAATTAATGGCGTGCGTGCGTTAAAGTCGAATAGTCGAATGGTCGATTAACCTTTTAATATTCTTTTATAGGTCGAACGATTGATCTCATCGAAGTTTCGTCGACATGTTGTGGGGAGGGGGAATCGTCATTAAAATACTTAAAATATTTTAATATTAATATGAGTAATGATATTTTTGTGTAAAAGAAAAAAAAATAATAAATAAATAAATAGAATAAAGAAAAAAGACAGGGAGAAAAAAACTTACCTTTAAACGAACAGACAGAGAGAGAAAGACAGAGAGAGAGAGAGAGAGAGAGAAATAGAAAAAGAGAAAGAGAAGTGTGGTATATCTGGCGTTCTCTTTCTCTCCCTCACATGTACGATAAATTGTCGGTTTTGAAAGTCATCGTACGACGGCGGTACTGTGAATAAACGACGAAGAAAGAGACAGAGAGAGAGAGAGAGAGAGAGAGAGAGAGAGAGAGAGAGAGAGAGAGAGAGAGAGAGAGAGAGGGAGAAAGAGATAGAAGAGAAGCAAAAAGGAGAAGGAAAAGTAACCGCGTGGGAAGAGAGGATCCGAGCTGGATCCGAGTTCGTCGTTACTCCAATCGTTTCCTGCATGCAAAGATATGCGCGATATCCAAAAATAGTAGCAGTCATTTGACAAAGTCTTTCTATCAAGGACTAAGAACTCTACGACTAAGACTGCACATGCGCGCGTGTGCGTGTTTTAATATCAACTAACGCACTAAAATAGAATAAACGAAGAATAGATCGGCAATAACTTTTCTTCGATCTGTTTGCTTTTTGCCTTTTTTCTTTTTTTTTGTTTCTCTTCTTTCCTTCTTCCTCCGCTTTTCTCTGTCTTTTTTTTTAATTTTATTCTAATAACGATAAGATCACACACATTCGAATATAACCTCGTCGTACCATTTTATACGAATGTTATAACATTTGAATGTTCTCGTGGGTTCGTTTTACATTTTGATCTGTGAACGGGGCTAAGCGGGGGTAGGGGTGGAGTGGGAAAGAAAAATAAAGAAAAAAGAATGAAATAAGTAAATAAATGAAAAAAAAACAAAAGAAAAAAGAAATGTACGAATATTCTGAAAGATGGAAGGAGTCATTGGAATGTATACTTTATTCATCGTCCTCATATATATATATATATATATCCACGGGTTTTATATTTAAAAAATTGTCTCGTGAATATATTTTTCTTTATATTTTATTCTTTTATATTTTATTCTCCTTTTTCTTTATTTTTCCCTTTTTTTTTGATTACATTTCCATACAAAATTATATTCTTTTTCTTTCTTTTTTTTCGTTCTCTTTCTCTCCTTCTCTCTTTCGTTGAATAGAGTAATATCTTCGGAGGAGAGTTCTACGTAAATGGAAATACGCGAATTATACGACGATTGGAAGCGTTACACAATTCCTCGTCCACTTTTCCTTTTCCGTATGTTCGTTGCGCAACAAAAACCGAATAAAGATAACGCCTATTACGAAACTCCGTTTCTTTTTTATCTGCACGATGCCCAAAGTACATATACACGTTCGGTTCGAATCATTTTTATTCGACAACGCTAACTGTACCACAATTGCGTAATAATTCTATATACCTTTTGTATCCTTCCTTTTTTTTCCATCTTACTTTGTGTTAATCGAAAATGTAATGTCGCGAAAAAAGAAAGAAAAATTAAAAAAATAAATAAATAAAATAAAATTTATAAGTAACATTCCTACGCTGTAATTTATGAGAGCGATTGAAATTAATATTAAGTGATTTCGAATAGATAGATAACTTCCAAACGAATAAATTGGAATTTTAAAATAATTTCAAAGGTGAAACGAAATACTCGTTCCAGGAATCGTAACCGACGAGGAGGACTGTGTGCCAGGAACATGATCGGTAAAGAAGCGGCGATCAGTAAGCAGGCGCGTGGCGGCGTACATACGTACACGCTCGACTTACTCGGTTGGCCGTCTCTCTTTTCTTCGGCATTTTTGTCGGTATCTCCTTTTAACAATTAAAATTTTCAATTACGTTCTTTGCGTGCCCGCCTTTTGGTTCACGTCCTTTTCCTCCCTTCCACAAGCCACAAACATTCTTTCTTTCGTTCTTTCTTTCTTTAATTATTTCTTTCTTTCTTTTTTTAATTTACGTGAAAACACGAGAGTTTTCTACGAAAGTACTGACCGTTAAATGAAGCTTACAAACCGACCGTGCGTTACCCATTATTTATTTATCATCCCACCGATGATGGGTGAACAATGGAGAATTTAATAAAAAAAATCAAAGAAGAAAAGGAAGGTACAGAGAGCGCAGCACGCCTTTTAAAAATCGATCCTCTGACCGTTCAGATTTAAAGGTTTTTCTTTGTTTGTTTTTTTTCAGAATAATGGCGCACGTGCTTCCTAACCGGCTGTCTATTTTTTTCTTAATTTCTTTTTTCTTTTTGACTTTGCGTATCATTCGACAAGGCAATTTTTTCTACAAAAAAATATTGTGATACTCCGATATTATAGGATGAGGAGTGGGACGGGAGGGAGAGGAGGAGAAAGAAATATGATCGTATTCCGTGTTGTACAATTGTATTTTTTAGCTTAAATCTCTCCTTTATAACGCCATAGCACTTTTAGATCTCGAGATTAAGAGGAAGAACCGTTGCGTTCCAAGGATATTTTTTCAACTAAAAGGGGACGTACGAGAGATAACGATGATATTGCATTTGCGAGTAATAAACATATTAAACATATTGAAAACAAATGTATAAGATCGATGTATAATTGCCGTTCGATCGTTGTTAATTTAGGCTGGGAGAAGGGCGGTGAATTTTGAGAGGAAACTGGTGGAGGGGAGGGGTGAGGTGCTGACGAGGGGTGATCGGAAGGAAAAGAGCTATTAGGCTGGGAGGAGGAGAGAAGGAAATTCTGGGAGGAGAGGGGTAGGGATATAAAGTAAATGGAGGAAGGGAGAAGAGGGGAGCAGGAAGTTTATGAAGGTTGGGAATAAAGGGACAGGGAGTTGCAGAGGGAGGAAAGAGAGGACAGGATTAGAGGGAGGAAGTATAATCACTTATTATTATCATTGATATAAGGTGATAGGAGGAGAAGGGGTGCCTGAGTATCTGAGGAAGGGATGGAGGGAGAGTAGGTGGAGGGGAGTGGTGAGATTCAGAGGAGACAGAGGAGAAGAGGAGGTGTAGGATGTGTGAGGAGGGTGAGGAGACGTGGGAGCATGTGTTAGGAGAATGTAGGATAAAGGAGGATGGGGAGAGTTGGTAGGGGAGAATGAGAGAGGTGTTGGGGCAAGGAGGGAAGGTGAGTGGTGGATGAGGGAGCTGGAAAAGAAAAGAGGGGAGCAAAGGGCGGGGGAGGAAGGGGGGAACGGAAGAATGGGAGTGTGAATCTGAAAGGAGGTGAATGTTTGTATGTATGTGGTACCGGAAGCCCGTGGTCAGGGAACTAGCGCGCGCGCTCTCTCTCTCTCTCTCTCTCTCTCTCTCTCTCTCTCTCTCTCTCTCTCTCGTGTAGTCAATTTGGATATTTAATAATTTTAATTGTTAAATTAGGTTAAGTTGTTATTTGATTAGTAGTTTATGTTAAGTTGACTAGTAAGATAATTGTAAGTTAGTTATAAGGTAGCTTTAGATAAATGTAAGTTAGATGTAAATATAGGCATAGGTGTGGAGAATAGGGAGATTGATGTGGAGATTGTAAAAGGATTGTAAGAGGTTTGGGTACGCTCCTCCGGAAAAGCGCTTTCAAACCCTGAGGGGAAGAATAAAAAATCTATCTATCTATCTATCGTTGTTAATTTATTTAATAATTAATTCCTGATTTCAACGTTACGATATATATTTATAATTTTGTAAAAAAAAATAAATTACACAGGGAAACAAACGAACGAACGAACAGAGTAACACCATCAATGAAACAAAAATCTTTCAAATTATTATTATTATAATTATAATTATTATTATGGTTTTTGTTGTTATTGTTACTATTATTTTCATTATTATTATCATCATTATTATTACTGAACTGATTCAGTAAGTTTCATCTCATCAAAAGTTCGTGTGCATCTCCTCGTCGACTGGTTGCCGATATGGCAATTGGGACCATTGACCCTATTGACCCCAACGGGCCAAACCTTTTGAATGAGAGGACCCAATCAAAAGAGAGAGTAGAGTGAGAGAGAGAGAGAGAGAGAGAGAGAGAGAGAGAGAGAGATACGTTCTGTGCTGCTTCTTCTTATTCAACATCGAGAAACTTGCTAATGAGAGTTTGTGACTTTTGCGGGTGATTCAATTTACTCTGAAGTACTCCAAGGGATTTGCTTGCTTTGTCCTCAACAACCCCTCCCTCCCTAATCACCTCTCAATTCCTCCCCCATTGCTGCTAACACATTTTACCGTTTGAAAAATTACAATGATTTTGCTGAGGAATAATTCATTGTTATGTTCTCTACGATACCGGGGACTAGGAGAGATTTTCTCGAATGAAACATCTTGAAATTAAACGTAAAAGAAAGAAAAGAAAAGAAGAAGAAAGAAAGATTACGGAAAAGAAGATAAAAAAAGAAAGATCATCGGAATGTATGTATTTATATATGACGGTAATATCATAAATTAAATCGTATTCACTATTAACGATCGATAATCGTGGTGTGATCGCACGATCGATCGATTTAAATCATTGTTCGTAAGTAATCGATCGACTTAATTCCCATGGAATATCATGTCTAAATTATAATATTAATATATATATATATATATATATATATATATATATATATACGTATATCATTAATCAAACGTAATTAATATACAATTAATCACGTAAGTAAAGTATGTATGGACATACAGATTTTGTCTTGGAGTTAATCTACGTTTGATACTTATGTACGCGCATGGATAAATGGTTAGAGAAAAAGAAAAAGAAAGAGAGGAAGGAAGAGAGATAGATAAATGGGGAGAGAGAGAGAGAGAGAGAGAGAGAGAAGGAAAGAGAGAGCGAAAAAGAAAACAAAAGATAATAAAATCATTATCATCGTGAAGTTTCTCTTATTAAATTGACCATCGTTCCGCAAGAAACTCGTTAATTCGCGTTTGTATTTCAGTTTCATCAAAGTAGCGATCTTCAATCCAATTTACATCACCGATGCCAATTATTTTAATGCCTTTCAGTCTTTCTCTTTCTCTCCATCTCTCTCTCTCTCGCTGAGTGTTTCAAAACACGTTGGTTAATGTACAGGTAGTAATGTACGGTAAATCAAGAAATAACAAAGAGAACGCGACCTTCTCTCGTAGATATATGCCACCTGCCTCCTACCACGTCGCTTACCAACCGAGTAAAAGAGAGAAAGAGATCTTTCTACGTTGATATTCTCGAACAAGAAAATTTTCCTTCCCATTCTGTTCCTTTCCTTTTTTTGCCTCTTCCTCTATTTTTACACATATTGTTTTGTCTTTTTCTTCTCCTCTTTTTTCGTTTCTCTCCTTATTGTAACGTCAGAGCGGTCACGAAATAGGACGTAAAACAGTTTTAAGATCTATTCATTATTAATTATTATTATTATGATCAAATTGAATATGAAATATTTAAGAAGATCGATGGAAAGATATCTATCTATCTTCCTATCTATCTATAGTCAATTTTTTTCGATAAAATATTCTATGCGATATTTTTAATACGATCGATTATTCTATTCGAAAAGTTGAAAAATTGAAATTTCAGCAAGTCAGTTATATAATATTTGATGTAAGATTCCTACGAGATATTATTTAAAACAGATCGCGTAGCAAATGTAGTGAGAGAGAGTTGATCGCAATAACCGAGGTCTTTTCATCGAGTTTCACGTGGTAAGTCGGTGATGATGTCAATAATAGGTACGCTAAATATACATATATCCATAATGTTATTTACTGATGTGAATTTTTACCGATAATTGTTGCGATTAAGAGCAATCGAGCGTGCAGTAAACGACGGTAAGGCGCGATAAATAATATGTGCTTATTCAAAACCTCAGACAAAACATATAAATTTTATCATGAACTTCGAATATCGAGACTATATACATATATATAAGTACTATGTATGTATGCACATTGCATAGGTGTATTCAATTGCCCTTTGATACGACATCTATATATAAGTACTATGTATGTATGCAAATTGACATAGGTGCATTCAATTGTCCTTTGATACGACATTGGTATTGGCGCATCTATATTCTTGTTATTCGCCGTTCGCCATAAAACCGATTAGACTTATTCCGAACGGACAAATTAGTAGAGAAACTAATTTTATCTTCGTATACAATGAATATTCTTTCGAACAAATCCACAAAAGAGAAGACCCATATACTGAATAGTCTTTGGGTTAGGACGAACAATACGATTAAAACCTATCCATAGAATGGACGATTACTACTTTATACCGACATATATACAGTGACTCATTGAACACTATTTGAACACTTGCCATGAAATACTTTATTAATTATAATAAGTATATTATAGAAAATTTACCGACATATTATTAACATTGGATGGAGGTATGACTCTCTAGATAATATAGGTATAGTTTCAAGCAAATCGAAATATATATACAATAGTTATGATTTATTTCTTACTAATGTAACGATTGCTGAAGCCACAAAAGTATTTGAACACATCGAACTAAGGTCAAGAATTAATGTAAACAAAGTTTTCCCGGTACTAATCGTAAACATTAATTGTCGTTAGTTGTTGTTTTATGTACATTTGTTAGTCTCATTCCAGTATTTGTGGTGAAATATTACGATATTGATCATGTATCCGAAAAGACCTGAAATTTTTGAAAGTAAGAGAATATTAATTGTCAAGTGGCACAAAGAAGGAAAGACATACGGTGAAATAAATAAATTATTAAATATAAATAGATCTACGATACATTACATTATTAAAAAATCGAAATTTAAAGGAATTATAAAAAATAAATACCGCTCAGGTCGACCAAAGAAATTAACGGAACGAGAAGAAAGAGCTTTGATCCGTAAAATAAAAACAAATGCAAAGATTCCTGCTACAGAACTTGCAACGATAGGTAACCAGAACTTCAAGAAAGATGTACATCCAGAATTATGTAGAAGAGTGCTACGTAAAAATGATTTTTATACCAGGGTTCCCTGAAAGAAGCCATACATTCGTGATAATAATAAGAAGAAAAGATTAAAAATCTCCGAAGAATTTATTAGCAAAGATGATTCTTTATGGAATAAAGTAATATTTTCAGATTAATCGAAATTTAACGTTTTTGGGCCAGACGGACGTAAGTTTGTTTGGAGACAAGCAAATACAGAGATGGAAGTGTAGAACTTGTGTGCTACGGTAAAACACGAGTGTGGCACAATTATGATCTGGGGGTGTATGGCAGCAGGTGGTACCGTGTATTTGATCTTCTTAGAAGGAACAATAGATAAATACAAATATTTGAACATTTTGAAACAAAATTTAGAGGAAATTGCAAGAAAATTAGGTATTTACGAAGATTTTTACTTTCAACAGGATAATGATCCTAAACATACCGCAGGAATTGTTAAGGAATGGATTATATACAATACCCCTCACATGTTAGTCACACCACCATAAAGCTCTGATATTAACCCGATTGAACATCTATGGGTAATAATAGGAAAAGCATTACAAAAATTTGATATAAAATCAAAAACAAGTTTAAAAGACAAAATACTCGAAATATGGAGTTCCATATCACCAAGTGTTACAGAAACATTAGTAAAGAGTATGCATAATCGCTTACAAGAAGTGATTCGTGCCAAAGGTGGTCCTACTAAATATTAAAGGCTCAAAAGTTACCTGTTCAAATACTTTTGTGGCTTAAGCAATCTTTATGTTCGTAAGAAATAAATCATAACTATTGTATATATATTTCGATTTGTTGGAAACTATACCTATATAATCTAGAGAGTCATACCTCCATCCAATGTTAATAATATGTCGGTAAGTGTTCTATAATATACATATTATAATTAATAAAGTATTTCATGGCAAGTGTTCAAATACTTTCGTGAGTCACTGTATATCTTATTTCATTTAAATATACGTATGTATCTGTAAATTATTATATGAAAATACTTTTATCTAACACGTCTCTATTTCATCGAAAAAGGAGAAAAGAAACAAAGAAAAAAAAAGAGAGAAAGAAGGGCTCGAAATCATTTTTCATTAGACAGTGGAAAATCAGCATCTATTATACGGTACTTTCGAAATACGTTGTAAGGATTTCTAATTTGAGTTTTTTTCTTGGGTAAATTCGAGGATAATGGAGTTAGAGTAGGAGGGGAGATGGCAGGTGAACGGCAAGAAAGAGAGAGAGAGAGAGAGAGAGAGAGAGAGAGGTATAGTAGAAAACTTGGAATATTTACACTCAAGTGAAAATTACATGGATTAGATAATGTCCAACTAGTGCTTATGAAGGCTTCACTGTGTGTTAGCTACCATCTCCCTCCCCCTCTAATTCTCTCGCACACCTCTTTTCCTTCTCTCTTTTCGTCTCTCATCTGTTTTTTTCTCTCTTCCTCTCTACGATGAGTATTGTGTTCGGCTAGTGAAAGACGCTAGAAAAGCCGATATCGTCAGATATTCATTTCGTAAGTTAGGTGTAAAACAAAATAAAGAAACGTATATGTGTTGCGACTCTCGGGTGCATTTCGACTCTCTCTCTCTCTCTCTTTCTCTCTCTCTTTCAAGTTCACAAACGAGCACACGACCGCAGTTGTTCTCGGAAATTACGACCTGTCCGCCGTTCGGCCGAAGACGTAATTAGGAATCACATGGCGATCGTCGATCATCGCGTCCAACCTCGTTCGTTTTTCTATTAGGAAACCCTATTGTAATACCAGTTTATTGGTTAGTGTTTTCTCGAAAAGTACTCGACTATGTTAATCGATTTTGCCATTGTAATTTAACGTTATTACGATAACGCTGGATCGAGAACGTAATTTAATTATATTACAATCAACATGCGTTGCAGTCTAATGTAAGTAATAAATTGATGGCATGAACAAACATGTGTGTGTGTGTGTGTGTGCGTGTATGAGTTTAAATTAGTGAAAATAATAGATGATGAATCAACGGATTTATCAAAAATATTAACAATTTTTATTAAAGATATATCAAATTCTTGACGCTTGATTAATTTTTCAAGGTAAAAATTTTCTTCAATACTTTTTGTTATATATATTTCAATTAACAATTAATTTAATTTTCATCGAACGTTTCTAGTTTGTCGATTATTATTTACGTATACAATTAAATCGTTCGTGTAAATCGATTACGTTGTATGATTTTACGTTAAAATCGTTAACGTAGTCCGATGCGCTAACGAATTTTGGAAAAAGTCAACGATAAAATAACCGATGTTTGCCATTACAGAAACATAATTCTGTAGAAACGACGAATCTTTATCGATGAATTATCGCGTAGTATTCCACGAATTCAACGTTAATACGATTTTGCTATTCGAAAAAAAACGAATTGAGGTTGAAATGACAGATTTTAATCAAGACAATTTTTATTAAACTTCGACAAATAATAATTTCGATTAATGTAAACAATTTTTAAAAAATTATTTTTGTTTTGTTTCTAAGCGTTTAAAATATTATAACACCGAGATATTAGTTAATATAATTTTTATAAAATCTTTCTAATTAGCCGATAATTTAAACGAACAAGATATATGTATAGATCGTTCGTGTAAATCCACGTTATACGATTTTACGTTACATTCATCGTGTAATTTGACGCATTAAAGAAGATCAAATATTCCTACAATAAACACTACTGACAGTTTTTTGAGAAAGGATACTTATGTGGAAAGGAAAAATTTATTACGAGGAAATGCATAATTCCGCGATTGAATGTTAACTCAATTTTACGACGAAGAAACGAGAACCGAGGTGGAAATGGAAGTTCGATAAGCAAATACGGTAAGCCGGAGATAATGAAATGATGCACGTGAAAAGCAAACAAGAAATCTTAGAATTTCAAGAATTATGTATTTGCAATATATAGTGGTGGTGCCCTTGTTTTTCCATGCAAATAGATCTTTAGGCAAGAAATATTAAGCGTCCCATCTAATTATGCAACTTTATTTATGAATTATTTAACAATTTCTTAAAACACATTTTTCAAATCAACTATCTGTCATTCGTTACGTAGAGTACATAGCGACGGTATGTTTAAATATTAAAAAACTTAAATTCAATAGTTATGTATACGTTGGCAGCTCGACGTATGTATCATCTATCCTGATTTCACTTTTTTAAAAATAAAAAGAGTACTTTTCTGACTGAAACAAAACGATCAAATAATTTTTTCTCTTTTCGTTTACGAAAAAAGAAATAAAAATAAAAAAGAAAGAAAAAGAATAAAAGTCGAAGGAACTAAAGTGACATTAATCTTACTCTATCCAGTTAATGATGCTTAACGATATATAATATTCGTTTTATTTGTTATTTTCTTTTTTTCTTCCTTTCTTTCTTTTTCTTTTCTTTCTCATTACAGTTTCTTTTTTCTTGATTTAACTTCCCTGATTTAGGCCTCAGAGATCGTAAAGAGAACACAAACCAACGCGATCCTCGTTTTAACAACGCGAAATGCATTCCGTTACGGACGTAACGAACAGAGCGTCTAGTCTTTTTCCCAAAGCAAATTCGATAAGTGAAGTCACGAGAGCGTGTGCGTAAACACACGTAGACGTGTTTACACGTACATACATACGTACATACATAATACATACATATATGCAGAAACGTAAATGTAACTAACATAGTATAGTACGATACCGTATTAGAGAGCGATCTGTCGCAACAGTTGCACATAGAGCGTTTGATAAAAAGCACTTAAGTCGTATCTGCGCTTTGATCTTGAAGCGAGGCTCGCGTGCGCCAGGTAACAAATCCAAGTTTTGATCCCCGGGCACGGAAGAGCTACGGATTTATTTATTCACTTTTACTCTTCCGTTGAGTAGCGTTACTCACGACACAATGGCACCACCGCGAAGGTTTTTGCGATATATATATATATATATATATATATATATATATATATATATATTTATACATATATATATATACATATATGTATATTTTTTTTTAATTTTTGCGAAATATATATATATATATATATATATATATATATATATATGTTATATATATCCGAAGGAAGAAACGTCTACTACGCTTTTCCTCGCTGCATATTTGCATTGTCGTTCATTCATACGTACGTACCTCCGTTCTTCTTCTTAACTCTCTCTTATATTTTTCTAATATTTCAACGCTCGATTTTATCGTCTCTTCAAGAGCTTTCATTGAATTTTAACATAATAAATATTTATCTTCCCATCTACTTTTTTATTTTTCAACTATTCTCTCTCTCTCTCTCTCTCTCTCTCTCTCTCTCTCTGTCTCTATACATATATACATATAATATTATTTTTCATCGTCACTTGTTATTATTACGATTGAAAAAATGTGATAATAAATAATTTTGCTTTTAGTTAAAAATATTGTACGAAGTATAGCATACACACATTCGTTATAATTTGGCTGCCATTCAGTCATATTTTTATACATTTGATTAGTACTTTAATGGTAAATATTTTCCATAAAATATCAGAACGTAATATAAGTGACGCAAACCTGACATTTAATAATTTATACAGTTAAAATATTAATATATAAATATATATATATATATATATATATATATATATATATATATTTATATTAGAAAATACTTACCATTAATATTTAAAAATATTGATCAAACGGATAAAAGTTAATATTTTATATAGTTTACCATAAATGTATATTATTTTTTAAAGCGTCACGTTATTATATTCCTTATATATATATATATATATATATATATATATATATATATATATATATTTTAAT
>CAKKNJ020000183.1:0-12842 GCA_918808275.2 Dolichovespula sylvestris
CGTAGAGAGGGCGCTATTCCTCCCGATTATGTTCAATTCCGGGCATAGAGGGCACTATTCTTCCAGATTATGTTCAATTCCGGGTAGGAGAGGGCACTATTCTTACCGAATATGTTCAATTCTGGGCAGAGGTTCATATTCTACGGGATATGTTCAATTCCGCGTAGAGATGGCGCTATTCTTCCCGATTATGTTCAATTCCGGTTTGGGAGGGTCCTATTCTTACGGAATATGTTCAATTCCGCGTAGAGAGGGAGTTATTCTTCCCGATTATGTTCAATTCCGGGTAGAGAGGGGTCCTATTCTTACGGAATATGTTCAATTCCGCGTAGAGAGGGCGCTATTCTTCCCGATTATGTTCAATTCCGTGTAGAGAGGTACCAATTCTACCGGAATATGTTCTACTACGGGTACAGATGGCGCTATTCTTCCTGATTATGAACTATTCCGGGTAGAGAGGGCGCTATTCTTCCGATTATGTTCAATTTCGGGTAGGGAGGGTCCTATTCTTACGGAATATGTTCAATTCCGCGTAGAGAGGGCGCTATTCTTCCCGATTATGTTGAATTCCGTGTAGGGAGGGTCCTATTCTTACGGAATATGTTCAATTCCGCGTAGAGAGGGCGCTATTCTTCCCGATTATGTTCAATTCCGGGTAGAGAGGGTCCTATTCTTACGGAATATGTTCAATTCCGCGTAGAGAGGGCGCTATTCTTCCCGATTATGTTCAATTCCGTGTAGAGAGGTACCAATTCTACCGGAATATGTTCTACTACGGGTATAGATGGCGCTATTCTTCCCGATTATGTTCAATTCCGCGTAAGGGGGGCTCTATTCTTCCCGATTATGTTCAATTCCGGGTTGAGATGGAGCTATTCTTCCGGAATATGTTCAATTCCGCGTAGAGAGAGCGCTATTCTTCCCGACTATATTCAATTCCGGGTAGGGAGTGTCCTATTCTTACGGAATATGTTCAATTCCGCGTAGAGAGGGCGCTATTCTTCCCGATTATGTTCAATTCCGGGTAGAGAGGGTCCTATTCTTCCGGACTATGTTCAATTCCGCGTAGAGAGGGCGCTATTCTTCCCGATTATGTTCAATTCCGTGTAGAGAGGAAACAATTCTACCGGAATATGTTCTACTACGGGTATAGATGGCGCTATTCTTCCTGATTATGAACTATTCCGTGTAGAGAGGGCGCTATTCTTCCCGATTATGTTCAATTCCGTGTATAGAGGTACGTATTCTGCCGGAATATGTTCTACTACGGGTATAGATGGCGCTATTCTTCCTGATTATGAACTATTCCGGGCAGAGTGGGCGCCATTCCTCCCGAATATGTTCAATTCCGCGTAGAGATGACGCTATTCTTCCCGATTATGTTCAATTCCGTGTAGAGAGGGCGCTATTCTTCCGGAATATGTTCAATTCCGCGTAGAGAGGGCGCTATTCTTCCCGATTACGTTCAATTCCGGGAAGAGCGGGTCCTATTCTTCCCGATTATGTTCAATTCCGTGTAGAGAGTGTCCTATTCTTCCCGATTATGTTCAATTCCGGGTAGAGTGGGTCCTATTCTTCCCGATTATATTCAATTCCGTGTAGAAAGGTACCTATTCTACCGGAATATGTTCTACTACGGGTATAGATGGCGCTATACTTCCTGATTATGAACTATTCCGGGTAGAGAGGGCGCTATTCTTCCCGATTATGTTCAATTCCGGGTAGGGAGGGTCCTATTCTTACGGAATATGTTCAATTCCGCGTAGAGAGGGAGCTATTCTTCCTGATTATGTTCAATTCCGGGTACAGAGGGCACTATTCTTACCGAATATGTTCAATTCTGGGCAGAGGTTCCTATTCTACGGGATATGTTCAATTCCGCGTAGAGATGGCGCTATTCTTCCCGATTATGTTCAATTCCGGGTAGAGAGGGAGCTATTCTTCCGGAATATGTTCAATACCGCGTAGAGAGCACGTTATTCTTCCCGATTATGTTCAATTCCGGGTAGGGAGGATCCAATGCTTACGGAATATGTTCAATTCCGCGTAGAGAGGGCGCTATTCTTCCCGATTATGTACAATTACGGGAAGAGAGGGTCCTATTCTTAGGGAATATGTTCAATTCCGCGTAGAGAGGGCGCTATTCTTCCCGATTATGTTCAATTCCGGGTAGAGAGGGCTCTATTCTTCCGGAATATGTTTAATTCCGCGTAGAGAGGGCGCTATTCCTCCCGATTATGTTCAATTCCGGGTAGGGAGGGCACTATTCTTCCAGATTATGTTCAATTCCGGGTAGAGAGGGCACTATTCTTACCGAATATGTTCAATTCTGGGCAGAGGTTCATATTCTACGGGATATGTTCAATTCCGCGTAGAGATGGCGCTATTCTTCCCGATTATGTTCAATTCCGGTTTGGGAGGGTCCTATTCTTACGGAATATGTTCAATTCCGCGTAGAGAGGGAGTTATTCTTCCCGATTATGTTCAATTCTGGGTAGAGAGGGTCCTATTCTTACGGAATATGTTCAATTCCGCGTAGAGAGGTCGCTATTCTTCCCGATTATGTTCAATTCCGTGTAGAGAGGTACCAATTCTACCGGAATATGTTCTACTACGGGTATAGATGGCGCTATTCTTCCTGATTATGAACTATTCCGGGTAGAGAGGGCGCTATTCTTCCCGATTATGTTCAATTTCGGGTAGGGAGGGTCCTATTCTTACTGAATATGTTCAATTCCGCGTAGAGAGGGCGCTATTCTTCCCGATTATGTTGAATTCCGTGTAGGGAGGGTCCTATTCTTACGGAATATGTTCAATTCCGCGTAGAGAGGGCGCTATTCTTCCCGATTATGTTCAATTCCGGGTAGAGAGGGTCCTATTCTTACGGAATATGTTCAATTCCGCGTAGAGAGGGCGCTATTCTTCCCGATTATGTTCAATTCCGTGTAGAGAGGTACCAATTCTACCGGAATATGTTCTACTACGGGTATAGATGGCGCTATTCTTCCCGATTATGTTCAATTCCGCGTAAAGAGGGCGCTATTCTTTCCGATTATGTTCAATTCCGGGTAGGGAGGATCCTATTCTTACGGAATATGTTCAATTCCACGTAGAGAGGACGCTATTCTTCCCGATTATATTCAATTCGGGGTAGAGAGGGTCCTACTCGTACGCAATAAGTTCAATTGCGTGTATTGAGGGCGCCATTCTTACCGATTATGTTCAATTCCGGGTAGTGAGGGTCCTATTCTTCCGGAATATGTTCAATTCCGAGTAGAGAGCACATTATTCTTCCCGATTATGTTCAATTCCGGGTAGGGAGGATCCTATTCTTACTGAATAAGTTCAATTCCGCGTAGAGAGGACGCTATTCTTCACGATTATATTCAATTCGGGGTTGAGAGGTTCCTACTCGTACGCAATAAGTTCAATTGCGTGTTTTGAGGGCCCCATTCTTACCGATTACGTTAAATTCCGAGTAGTGAGGGTCCTATTCTTCCCGACAATATTCAATTCGGGGGAGAGAGGGTCTTACTCGTACGCAATAAGTTCAATTGCGTTTATTGAGGGCGCCATTCTTACCGATTATGTTCAATTCCGGGTAGTGAGGGTCCTATTCTTACGGAATATGTTCAATTCCGCGTAGAGGGGGCGCTATTCTTCCCGATTATATTCAATTCGGGGTAGAGATGGTCCTACTCGTACGCAATAAGTTCAATTGCGTGTATTGAGGCCGCTATTCTTCCCGATTATGTTCAATTCCGGGTAGGGAGGGTCCTATTCTTACGGAATATGTTCAATTCCGCGTAGAGAGGGCGCTATTCTTCCCGATTATGTTCACTTCCGTGTAGAGAGGGTCCTATTCATGCGGAAAATGTTCAATTCCGCGTAGAGAGGGCGCTATTCTTCCCGATTATGTTCAATTCCGTGTAGAGAGGTACCAATTCTACCGGAATACGTTCTACTACGGGTATAGATGGCGCTATTCTTCCCGATTATGTTCAATTCCGCGTAAAGAGGGCGCTATTCTTCCCGATTATGTTCAATTCCGGGTTGAGGTGGAGCTATTCTTCCGGAATATGTTCCATTCCGCGTAGAGAGAGCGCTATTCTTGCCGACTATATTCAATTCCGGGTAGGGAGGGTCCTATTCTTACGGAATATGTTCAATTCCGCGTAGAGAGGGCGCGATTCTTCCCGATTATGTTCAATTCCGGGTAGAGAGGGTCCTATTCTTACGGAATATGTTCAATTCCGCGTAGAGAGGGCGCTATTCTACCCGATTATGTTCAATTCCGGGTACAGAGGGCACTACTCTTACCGAATATGTTCAATTCTGGGCAGAGGTTCCTATTCTACGGGTTATGTTCAATTCCGCGTAAAGATGGCGCTATTCTTCCCGATTATGTTCAATTCCGGTTAGAGAGGGCGCTATTCTTCCGGAATATGTTCAATTCCGCGTAGAGAGCACGTTATTCTTCCCGATTATGTTCAATTCCGGGTAGGGAGGATCCTATTCTTACGGAATATGTTCAATTCCACGTAGAGAGGACGCTATTCTTCCCGATTATATTCAATTCGGTGTAGAGAGGGTCCTACTCGTACGCAATAAGTTCAATTGCGTGTATTGAGGGCGCCATTCTTACCGATTATGTTCAATTCCGGGTATTGAGGGTCCTATTCTTACGGAATATGTTCAATTCCGCGTAGAGGGGGCGCTATTCTTCCCGATTATGTTCAATTCCAGGTAGAGGGGGTCCTATTCTACGGGATCTGTTCAATTCCGCGTAGAGAGGGCGCTATTCTTCCCGATTATGTTCAATTCCGTGTAGAGAGTGTCCTATTCTTCCCGATTATGTTCAATTCCGTGTAGAGAGGGTCCTATTATTCCCGATTATGTTCAATTCCGTGTAGAGAGGGTCGTATTCTTACGGAATATGTTCAATTCCGCGTAGAGAGGGCTCTATTCTTCCCGATTATGTTCAATTCCGGGTAGAGAGGGTCCTATTCTTACGGAATATGTTCAATTCCGCGTAGGGAGGGCGCTATTATTCCCGATTATGTTCAATTCCGGGTAGAGAGGTACCTATTCTACCGGAATATGTTCTACTACGGGTATAGATGGCGCTATACTTCCTGATTATGAACTATTCCGGGTAGAGAGGGCGCTATTCCTCCCGATTATGTTCAATTCCGGGTAGGGAGGGCACTATTCTTCCCGATTATGTTCAATTCCGGGTAGAGAGGGCGCTATTCTTCCGGAATATGTTCAATTCCGCGTAGAGAGAGCGCTATTCTTCCCGATTATATTCAATTCGGGGTAGAGATGGTCCTACTCGTACGCAATAAGTTCAATTGCGTGTATTGAGGCCGCTATTCTTCCCGAATATGTTCAATTCCGGGTAGGGAGGGTCCTATTCTTACGGAATATGTTCAATTCCGCGTAGAGAGGGCTCTATTCTTCCCGATTATGTTCACTTCCGTGTAGAGAGGGTCCTATTCTTACGGAATATGTTCAATTCCGCGTAGAGAGGGCGCTATTCTTCCCGATTATGTCCAATTCCGTGTAGAGAGGTACCTATTCTACCGGAATATGTTCTACTACGGGTATAGATGGCTCTATACTTCCTGATTATGAACTATTCCGGGTATAGAGGGCGCTATTCTTCCCGATTATGTTCAATTCCGGGTAGGGAGGGCACTATTCTTCCCGATTATGTTCAATTCCGGGTAGAGAGGGCACTATTCTTACCGAATATGTTCAATTCTGGGCAGAGGTTCATATTCTACGGGATATGTTCAATTCCGCGTAGAGATGGCGCTAATCTTCCCGATTATGTTCAATTCCGGGTAGGGAGGGTCCTATTCTTACGGAATATGTTCAATTCCGCGTAGATAGGGCGCTATTCTTCCCGATTATGTTCAATGCCGGGTAGAGAGGGTCCTATTCTTACGGAATATGTTCAATTCCGCGTAGAGAGGGCGCTATTCTTCCCGATTATGTTCAATTCCGTGTAGAGAGGTACCTATTCTACCGGAATATGTTCTATTACGGGTATAGATGGCGCTATTCTTCCTGATTATGAACTATTCCGGGTAGAGAGGGCGCTATTCTTCCCGATTATGTTCAATTTCGGGTAGGGAGGGTCCTATTCTTACTGAATATGTTCAATTCCGCGTAGAGAGGGCGCTATTCTTCCCGATTATGTTGAATTTCGGGTAGGGAGGGTCCTATTCTTACGGAATATGTTCAATTCCGCGTAGAGAGGGCGCTATTCTTCCCTATTATGTTCAATTCCGGGTAGAGAGGGTCCTATTCTTCCCGATTATATTCAATTCCGTGTAGAAAGGTACCTATTCTACCGGAATATGTTCTACTACGGGTATAGATGGCGCTATTCTTCCTGATTATGAACTATTCCGGGTAGAGAGGGTGCTATTCTTCCCGATTATGTTCAATTCCGTTTAGGGAGGGTCCTATTCTTACGGAATATGTTCAATTCCGCGTAGGGAGGGAGCTATTCTTCCGGAATATGTTCAATTCCGCGTAGAGAGGGTGCTATTCTTCCCGATTATGTTCAATTCCGGGTAGAGAGGGTCCTAT
Organism: Dolichovespula sylvestris; assembly: GCA_918808275.2. Classification (NCBI taxonomy): domain Eukaryota; kingdom Metazoa; phylum Arthropoda; class Insecta; order Hymenoptera; family Vespidae; genus Dolichovespula; species Dolichovespula sylvestris. Next base: position 6,604 of record CAKKNJ020000183.1, read on the forward strand.
TCTTCCCGATTATATTCAATTCCGTGTAGAAAGGTACCTATTCTACCGGAATATGTTCTACTACGGGTATAGATGGCGCTATTCTTCCTGATTATGAACTATTCCGGGTAGAGAGGGTGCTATTCTTTCCGATTATGTTCAATTCCGTTTAGGGAGGGTCCTATTCTTACGGAATATGTTCAATTCCGCGTAGGGAGGGAGCTATTCTTCCGGAATATGTTCAATTCCGCGTAGAGATGGCGCTATTCTTCCCGATTCTGTTCAATTACGGGTAGGGAGGGTCCTATTCTTACGGAATATGTTCAATTCCGCGTAGAGAGGGCGCTATTCTTCTCGATTATGTTCAATTCCGTGTAGAGAGGTACCAATTCTACCGGAATATGTTCTACTACGGGTTTAGATGGCGCTATTCTTCCTGATTATGAACTATTCCGGGTAGAGAGGGCGCTATTCTTCCCGATTATGTTCAATTCCGTGTAGAGAGGTACCAATTCTACCGGAATATGTTCTACTACGGGTATAGATGGCGCTATTCTTCCCGATTATGTTCAATTCCGCGTAAAGAGGGCGCTATTCTTCCCGATTATGTTCAATTCCGGGTTGAGATGGAGCTATTCTTCCGGAATATGTTCAATTCCGCGTAGAGAGAGCGCTATTCTTCCAGACTATATTCAATTCCGGGTAGGGAGGGTCCTATTCTTACGGAATATGTTCAATTCCGCGTAGAGAGGGCGCTATTCTTCACGATTATGTTCAATTCCGGGTAGAGAGGGTCCTATTCTTACGGAATATGTTCAATTCCGCGTAGAGAGTGCGCTATTCTTCCCGATTATGTTCAATTCCGGGTACAGAGGACACTATTCTTACCGAATATGTTCAATTCTGGGCAGAGGTTCCTATTCTACGGGATATGTTCAATTCCGCGTAAATATGGCGCTATTCTTCCCGATTATGTTCAATTCCGGGTAGAGAGGGCGCTATTCTTCCGGAATATGTTCACTTCCGCGTAGAGAGCACGTTATTCTTCCCGATTATGTTCAATTCCGGGTAGGGAGGGTCCTATTCTTACGGAATATGTTCAATTCCACGTAGAGAGGACGCTATTCTTCCCGATTATATTCAATTCGGGGTAGAGAGGGTCCTACTCGTACGCAATAAGTTCAATTGCGTGTATTGAGGGCGCCATTCTTACCGATTATGTTCAATTCCGGGTAGAGAGGGTCCTATTCTTCCGGAATATGTTCAATTCCGCGTAGAGAGCACGATATTCTTCCCGATTATGTTCAATTCCGGGTAGGGAGGATCCTATTCTTACGGAATATGTTCAATTCCGCGTAGAGAGGACGCTATTATTCCCGATTATATTCAATTCGGGGTTGAGAGGGTCCTACTCGTACGCAATAAGTTCAATTTCGTGTTTTGAGGGCCCCATTCTTACCGATTACGTTAAATTCCGAGTAGTGAGGGTCCTATTCTTCCCGACAATATTCAATTCGGGGGAGAGAGGGTCCTACTCGTACGCAATAAGTTCAATTGCGTGTATAGAGGGCGCCATTCTTACCGATTATGTTCAATTCCGGGTAGTGAGGGTCCTATTCTTACGGAATATGTTCAATTCCGCGTAGAGGGGGAGCTATTCTTCCCGATTATGTTCAATTCCAGGTAGAGAGGGTCCTATTCTACGGGATATGTTCAATTCCGCGTAGAGAGGGCGCTATTCTTCCCGATTATGTTCAATTCCGTGTAGAGAGGGTCCTATTCTTCCCGATTATGTTCAATTCCGTGTAGAGAGGGTCGTATTCTTACGGAATATGTTCAATTCCGCGTAGAGAGGGCTCTATTCTTCCCGATTATGTACAATTACGGGAAGAGAGGGTCCTATTCTTAGGGAATATGTTCAATTCCGCGTAGAGAAAACGCTATTCTTCCCGATTATGTTCAATTCCTGGTAGAGAGGGCCCTATTCTTACGGAATATGTTCATTTCCGCGTAGAGTGGGCGCTATTCTTCCCGATTATGTTCAATTCCGGGTAGAGAGGGTCCTATTCCTACGGAATATGTTCAATTCCGCGTAGGGAGGGCGCTATTCTTCTCGATTATGTTCAATTCCGGGTAGAGAGGGTCCTATTCTTCCCGATTTTATTCAATTCCGTGTAGAAAGGTACCTATTCTACCTGAATATGTTCTACTACGGGTATAGATGGCGCTATTCTTCCTGATTATGAACTATTCCGGGTAGAGAGGGCGCTATTCTTCCCGATTATGTTCAATTCCGGGTAGTGAGGGTCCTATTCTTCCCGATTATGTTCAATTCCGTGTAGAGAGGTACCTATTCTACCGGAATATGTTCTACTACGGGTATAGATGGCGCTATACTTCCTGATTATGAACTATTCCGGGTAGTGAGGGCGCTATTCTTCCCGATTATGTTCAATTCCGGGTAGGGAGGGCACTATTCTTCCCGATTATGTTCAATTCCGGGTAGAGAGGGCACTATTCTTCCCGATTATGTTCAATTCCGGGTTGAGAGGGAGCTATTCTTCCGGAATATGTTCAATTCCGCGTAGAGAGGGCGCTATTCTTCCCGATTATGTTCAATTCCGGGTAGAGAGGGTCCTATTCTTCCCGATTATATTCAATTCCGTGTAGAAAGGTACCTATTCTACCGGAATATGTTCTACTACGGGTATAGATGGCGCTATTCTTCCTGATTATGAACTATTCCGGGTAGAGAGGGTGCTATTCTTCCCGATTATGTTCAATTCCGTTTAGGGAGGGTCCTATTCTTACGGAATATGTTCAATTCCGCGTAGGGAGGGAGCTATTCTTCCGTAATATGTTCAATTCCGCGTAGAGAGGGTGCTATTCTTCCCGATTATGTTCAATTCCGGGTAGAGAGGGTCCTATTCTTCCCGATTATATTCAATTCCGTGTAGAAAGGTACCTATTCTACCTGAATATGATCTACTACGGGTATAGATGGCGCTATTCTTCCTGATTATGAACTATTCCGGGTAGAGAGGGTGCTATTCTTTTCGATTATGTTCAATTCCGTTTAGGGAGGGTCCTATTCTTACGGAATATGTTCAATTCCGCGTAGGGAGGGAGCTATTCTTCCGGAATATGTTCAATTCCGCGTAGAGATGGCGCTATTCTTACCGATTATGTTCAATTCCGGGTAGGGAGGGTCCTATTCTTACGGAATATGTTCAATTAGCGTAGAGAGGGCGCTATTCTTCCCGATTATGTTCAATTCCGTGTAGAGAGGTACCAATTCTACCGGAATATGTTCTACTACGGGTTTAGATGGCGCTATTCTTCCTGATTATGAACTATTCCGGGTAGAGAGGGCGCTATTCTTCCCGATTATGTTCAATTGCGTGTAGAGAGGTACCAATTCTACCGGAATATGTTCTACTACGGGTATAGATGGCGCTATTCTTCCCGATTATGTTCAATTCCGCGTAAAGAGGGCGCTATTCTTCCCGATTATGTTCAATTCCGGGTTGAGATGGAGCTATTCTTCCGGAATATGTTCAATTCCGCGTAGAGAGAGCGCTATTCTTCCAGACTATATTCAATTCCGGGTAACGAGGGTCCTATTCTTACGGAATATGTTCAATTCCGCGTAGAGAGGGCGCTATTCTTCCCGATTATGTTCAATTCCGGGTAGAGAGGGTCCTATTCTTACGGAATATGTTCAATTCCGCGTATAGAGTGCGCTATTCTTCCCGATTATGTTCAATTCCGGGTACAGAGGGCACTATTCTTACCGAATATGTTCAATTCTGGGCAGAGGTTCCTATTCTACGGGATATGTTCAATTCCGCGTAAATATGGCGCTATTCTTCCCGATTATGTTCAATTCCGGGTAGAGAGGGCGCTATTCTTCCGGAATATGTTCACTTCCGCGTAGAGAGCACGTTATTCTTCCCGATTATGTTCAATTCCGGGTAGGGAGGGTCCTATTCTTACGGAATATGTTCAATTCCACGTAGAGAGGACGCTATTCTTCCCGATTATATTCAATTCGGGGTAGAGAGGGTCCTACTCGTACGCAATAAGTTCAATTGCGTGTATTGAGTTCGCCATTCTTACCGATTATGTTCAATTCCGGGTAGAGAGGGTCCTATTCTTCCGGAATATGTTCAATTCCGCGTAGAGAGCACGATATTCTTCCCGATTATGTTCAATTCCGGGTAGGGAGGATCCTATTCTTACGGAATATGTTCAATTCCGCGTAGAGAGGACGCTATTATTCCCGATTATATTCAATTCGGGGTTGAGAGGGTCCTACTCGTACGCAATAAGTTCAATTTCGTGTTTTGAGGGCCCCATTCTTACCGATTACGTTAAATTCCGAGTAGTGAGTGTCCTATTCTTCCCGACAATATTCAATTCGGGGGAGAGAGGGTCCTACTCGTACGCAATAAGTTCAATTGCGTGTATTGAGGGCGCCATTCTTACCGATTATGTTCAATTCCGGGTAGTGAGGGTCCTATTCTTACGGAATATGTTCAATTCCGCGTAGAGGGGGCGCTATTCTTCCCGATTATGTTCAATTCCAGGTAGAGAGGGTCCTATTCTACGGGATATGTTCAATTCCGCGTAGAGAGGGCGCTATTCTTCCCGATTATGTTCAATTCCGTGTAGAGAGGGTCCTATTCTTCCCGATTATGTTCAATTCCGTGTAGAGAGGGTCGTATTCTTACGGAATATGTTCAATTCCGCGTAGAGAGGGCGCTATTCTTCTCGATTATGTTCAATTCCGGGTAGGGAGGGTCCTATTCTTACGGAATATGTTCAATTCCACGTAGAGAGGACGCTATTCTTCCCGATTATATTCAATTCGGGGTAGAGAGGGTCCTACTCGTACGCAATAAGTTCAATTGCGTGTATTGAGGGCGCTATTCTTCCCGATTATGTTCAATTCCGGGTAGAGAGGGTCCTATTCCTACGGAATATGTTCAATTCCGCGTAGGGAGGGCGCTATTCTTCTCGATTATGTTCAATTCCGGGTAGAGAGGGTCATATTCTTCCCGATTATATTCAATTCCGTGTAGAAAGGTACCTATTCTACCTGAATATGTTCTACTACGGGTATAGATGGCGCTATTCTTCCTGATTATGAACTATTCCGGGTAGAGAGGGCGCTATTCTTCCCGATTATGTTCAATTCCGGGTAGTGAGGGTCCTATTCTTCCCGATTATGTACAATTCCGTGTAGAGAGGTACCTATTCTACCGGAATATGTTCTACTACGGGTATAGATGGCGCTATACTTCCTGATTATGAACTATTCCGGGTAGAGAGGGCGCTATTCTTCCCGATTATGTTCAATTCCGGGTAGGGAGGGCACTATTCTTCCCGATTATGTTTAATTCCGGGTAGAGAGGGCACTATTCTTACCGAATATGTTCAATTCTGGGCAGAGGTTCATATTCTACGGAATATGTTCAATTCCGCGTAGAGATGGCGCTTTTCTTCCCGATTATGTTCAATTCCGGGTAGAGAGGGTCCTATTCTTCCCGATTATATTCAATTCCGTGTAGAAAGGTACCTATTCTACCGGAATATGTTCTACTACGGGTATAGATGGCGCTATTCTTCCTGATTATGAACTATTCGGGTAGAGAGGGTGCTATTCTTTCCGATTATGTTCAATTCCGTTTAGGGAGGGTCCTATTCTTACGGAATATGTTCAATTCCGCGTAGGGAGGGAGCTATTCTTCCGGAATATGTTCAATTCCGCGTAGAGATGGCGCTATTCTTCCCGATTATGTTCAATTCCGGGTAGTGAGGGTCCTATTCTTACGGAATATGTTCAATTCCGCGTAGAGAGGGCGCTATTCTTCCCGATTATGTTCAATTCCGTGTAGAGAGGTACCAATTCTAACGGAATATGTTCTACTACGGGTTTAGATGGCGCTATTCTTCCTGATTATGAACTATTCCGGGTAGAGAGGGCGCTATTCTTCCCGATTATGTTCAATTGCGTGTAGAGAGGTACCAATTCTACCGGAATATGTTCTACTACGGGTATAGATGGCGCTATTCTTCCCGATTATGTTCAATTCCGCGTAAAGAGGGCGCTATTCTTCCCGATTATGTTCAATTCCGGGTTGAGATGGAGCTATTCTTCCGGAATATGTTCAATTCCGCGTAGAGAGAGCGCTATTCTTCCAGACTATATTCAATTCCGGGTAACGAGGGTCCTATTCTTACGGAATATGTTCAAT